>JABAKD010000020.1:1069935-1369935 GCA_012845835.1 Undaria pinnatifida
TTGTTCGGATTTACGACAAAAAAAAGCGCCCAGACAAAGCCTCTCGCCCACCCTATAGAGCTATAATAATATGTGTGAATATAGCCGAAAGAGCCGCCAGGCTGTGCCTGTGGCACCGTCGGTATCTATGATATCTATGATATCTATGATATGATACGACTGCAGGACGTCACAGAGGGAAAGTATGTTGCCCTCGTCGTGCGTTGCCTATATAATGAACCAAACAAACACCATACCATTCGTACATACTCGTATGAAGTACTACCTTAAAATGTTGTTAGTACTTTTATTTGCGCAATGCCATACCAGATATCTCATATCATATTATATCATATCATATCATATCATATCATATCATATCATATCATATCATTAGATATCTCAGGGGTGACAAAAAAGCACATACAAGTATACGTCGTACGACCAGTGTAATTGGTAGCAGGGGAATGATTTGGTACAAACATCGAAAGCGGGCAAACACGCCCAGCTTATAATACAAAAGACGATCACGCGCAGAGCTTCGGCATCTACCGCCGCGCTCGCCGCGAGCAAAAAATTGGCAAACTCTCGTTTGTCTCACCGCACAGGCAGGTCAGGACAAATGAAAAGACCCGCGCTTCTCGCGCCTATATGTTACTTCTAAAAAAACGGCGGTGGAGGAGGCTCGTCCATCCATGTACGTACGTAAAACAACAGTGGCGGCGTGTGCACATATCAACATCGCATTTGCGCGTGCGTGCGTGCCTGCCTCGCCCTAGATATACTTTTTCCTGCGACGACACGGTACCAAACTCTGACCCCCACCAATTAAAAAAAAAAAAAAAAACAATCCCAACGCTTCCTTTCACAAAGAAAGAAATAAGGTCGGCCCACAACAAACCCGTGAAACCAACACCGAAGTCTCGCGAGCATCGTAAAAAACAGGCAGCAGGTGCCATGATCCAATCACCGGGTAATCGCGTATAGCCCACCCGCGGCCAAACAACAGACATCCCTTTCAAATAATACTTTTCAGTCAAACAATGGATACACGTGGTATAATACCCGTCCCATTTACCGTCGCTAAAGGTGAGACAAAATCCAACACGTCGACCCATGAGACGTGGAACGGAAAACAGCACCGTGTCATCCCGGGTGGATGGCAATCGTTCGCGTCGAGCTGCAAAACTAAGGCGCAGCACCAAGGCGTGACGGCGGAAGGACGGCCCAACGCTATGCGTGGTTGCTGATGGCCGACCCGTACGTGAACTGACTGCTCGTTGCTGGTCCCGGTGAAATGCTCGAGCTGTTGCCGAACATGGGACTATTGCTGTACCGCTGAAATGACCAAGAGGGGGGGCGGGCGGGCAGGCAGGTGGTGAAGGAAAATTAAGGAGGGGAGGGATGTAGTGCCTGTGCGGGTCGGGGCTTGTCCATTTAATAGCGGGGAACCTTTGTAACCTTTGTAACCTTTGGCGCGATTAGAGGGTGGTGCACAATAAACGGAGGGTAACGGGGGGGATCACTTGCAGCAGAACACACCCTATTCCTCCAACTTGAGGCGTCATCTTGTGCAGCACTGCATTCCAGTCCGGCTACTTTAATAGCAAGCCGTGAAAGTTTTTGTTCAAGTTTTCACTGCGATTCTTTTGTCGTCTTTTTTTCTTCTTGCTGTTGTCTCAGTTTTTGCTTCGTTTGCGTCATTTCTTCTTCTATGAATTTAGCCATGACGCAGACAAAACGAATGTACCGTCCGACTACTGTGTGCAGGACGACAAATTGGCCAACCTTACCGTCACCTTTATCCATGACCCCATCTGACGAAAAAAAACGAGGGGATTCGTTCGCCGACTGCGATGGTACAACACAACAAAATGACCACGCCTCGCCTAAATACGACCGATTGAATGATGAAGCCGAGTTCCTCTTGGGCTCCTTCTTCCGTCCCCTCGTTCCTTTCGTCTCACGGTTTCAACAATACGGCCCTACTAATATGGCCCACAACAATGCAATTAATAGCTCAACCCATAACCTTTTCGGAACTTGATTATAGCACAGCGACCACCCTTCCAGGAGGAGCATGCAGCAACACAACCAACACAGCCAACACCACCAATACAACCAGCACCAGCATCAGCGTGCTGGGCGCGCCTGGAGAACCCCTTCCACTGCAGTTCGAACACGCTCCCGAACCCAACAGGCCAAGAGCATGTGCTACCCGATATGGTCGATGCTCTAATAAAAACATCGTCACTATTTTATTTCTTTCCCCCTCTCAAGTCCCAGACGAGATACCGGGTACAAGATATAACCTTTTTTGGGGGACTGAAAGAGGGGAAAGTGTCGAAAAAATGGGACGATCACAGCATCAGTCGCACCAACGAGCCCGGGCTGCTGAGACGAGGGGGGTGTGTACTCCAAGTATACTCCACGGAGATATTCCACACGTGAGCATGATGATACACCACCATGAAATACCATATACCTGGTAGTCTAATGCGCGATACTACCGTTGATCGCTGTTGGATATTGGTAACTAACTGTCGTCAACCCAACCCAACCCTAACCCAGCCCCGCCCAACCCAACCCTAATCCAGCCCCGCCCAACCCAACCCTAATCCAGCCCAGCCCAACCCAACCCTAATCCAGCCCAGCCCAACCCAACCCAACCCAACCCAACCCAACCCAACCCGACTAATTTACAAGGCTTTTAATTTTTTTTTAATTTTTTCATTTCTTTGATTTCATGGTCGGGTCGCTTCTCGCGCGTCGGACCGTGTCAGGATGTCCCGGCCCGACTCGTGACATTGGAAACCTTCCGGACGCGATCCGACCCGACTCCACCCGCGATATTTTTAGAACCTTGTCGCGGTAGCCACAAAAAGCTATGTCAAATTGCTTTAAATCGCTTTGCTATCGTTGGGCGTTGGTATACGTGCGTCCAAAAATGGTTGGAGCTCCAAAGTGTTGCCATTTAGTGCTGTTCTTTTTCGGGAGATTTCGGTCGACGGGTGGGACACGGGACATGGAGATTCGGGCACGCGGGTCCGGGAAGAAGCCCCCTTTTTTTTTCGCGCCGTCGTACATCAGAATGTCGTTTCGCTCTTACTAAAAGTCGTACAACGATGCAGTAATAGTAATAGCAGCGCTGCTGCCGCGGGCTTTCCTTTGACGGCGGGTATTTACCGCACCTCACATGCTTCTGGTCGCTATAGCTGGCTCTCAAGTTGAGTGTAGTTGAAGCACAGCGGGAGACCCGATTTAAGAGCCCCTCAGGATAGCCCAGTGTTACTGCTCTTATCTCCGTGCCTCTCTTATCCCAGATTGGGTACAACAAATCGTATCAGGTAGGTTTTAGCGCAGGCGTCACAATACGTGGCAAGCCGAGTTGACCGATCTTAACTCCGTTTTGTGCTCGTATGGGCACTCTTAAATCGAGTACCCCAATGCACATCTGCACTATCTACAGCAGTACAGTAAGGCGTCAGTCACCCTCACCCCGAATCCCATGGCCTCGGAGGGGCTGCCGACGGGGTAGCGGCGACGCTTGCCTCTCGCCGTGAGAACCAGGATGGTGATGGAAGGAAGCAGGTCCTCCAACGCTATCAATGCTTCGAAGTAATACCTGTTCGGATTCGAAAGCGGGCACCGCCGACAGCAGCAAGCAACAGCGCGGTGTCAGAGCCGTATCAGAGCGGTATCAGAGCGGTATTGGTCCATACGATGTCGCCGGGGCTTTACAGGCATGCCACGAAATCATAGAACGGGAGGGCGCACCTGCTTAATCTCGGGCTCATACTCTGGTCGAGCGTGGCTTCAAGCAGTGCTTTGCTCCTATCAACCGTGTTGTGACCCATGGCATGTCAAACGAACAAAAACACAGCGAGTATCGCCATCTGCTGCATCAAGCGATATCATAGCGTGTAGTAGTACAAGTACCGCCACGCTGCATCAAGCGCCTAGAAAAAACATGCAGCAGTGCTATCAAAATCACTAGTATTGCCATGTTGCACCTGCGCGCATGGTCTTGCGGCCCCTTACAGCAGTAATATATACGTGTACCACTTTTGGGTTGGTTTGCTTTATTCTCTTCCCTGGGATATTCTTCCACTCCAGAGTGACTGGAACCTGTCCTGTGACTACCGACTTGATATTATGCGAGTTAGTGTGAAAACAACAACAACAACAACAACAACCGCACCACCAACAAAAACAACAACAACAACAACCACAACAACCACAACAAAAACAACAACAACAACCACAACAACACCAGCAACAACAACAACACTGTAGTTAGGAAACACATCCTACCCCAGCACCTAGGGCTGCTGCGTGCGGCTGATGCTGTAATCGTCATAAGGTCACTTCTAGCGATTTGTTTTCGACATTTTTTCGTCTCTAGCCCCAAAGGCGTTACAGGCTCCCACCAGGTATATGTTAGCTCGTTAACCCATTTAGAGCCCTAAAACCCCTCTCTATGCTGAATTCAAGTAAAATAAAAAAAGGGGTTTCCAGTTGTTTAAGGCGTTAAACGCTCGTTTGGCCTATTATCATACAAACCAAACTATTTTATGGGGAGGGAGGCGTCAGTCAAGGGGGACCCGGGGGTCTTCTATATACCTGGTACATAGCATATTTGGTTCTTAACATAGGGAGCTACAGTCTACAGTAACTCTAATCATACCTCACCCAAAATCCAAGTTTGAGAGACAGAAGAGAGACTTGAGAACACTTGTACGCGCAATCCTATCGACAATCCCATGGGTTATAACTAACACAATCGACACGTCAAACAATTGACACGTTACACAATCGACACGTCAAATAATTGACACGTCAAACAATCGACACGTCAAATAATCGACACGTCAAACAATCGACACGTCAAACAATCGACACGTCAAACAATCGACACGTCAAACAATCGACACGTCACACAATCGACACGTCACACAATCGACACGTCAAACAAATGACACGTCACACAATCGACACGTCACACAATCGACACGTCACACAATCGTCACACACCACCGGGGTTGAAAATATATTATAAAAAATGAAAATACACTCCAGCTGTGAGATCGAAGATTTCGTCGAAACTCATCTTTGCAATATATGGGGTATCCTAATATCCTCCCGATTTCACTTTTACATGTTTCTGGTGGAGGCATTAATTGCGTCAGCTGTGATATAAGCGTATACCACCTTGGGTTGTTTGTGTTTTTCCCTGGGGTATTCCTCAGCTCCAGGGTGACTGGAGCCTGTCCTGTGACCACGGACTTGATTATGCGACTTAATGTGAGAACAACAACAACAATATCCTGAGTTGAAGGGGGAGCCCCACCAGCAAGAATCGATTCGGCCCAGAATTCCCCCCCCATACTGCTGTGGCATGCCTCGCAAGGCTATGCTGTGGCTCTGGAAGCATTCGCTGGTTGGGTCCGCACGAAAGATGGCGTGTCGCATGAACGGTGGGCAGCGATATACGACAATATGGAGGTTGAAAAGGCTGAGACTACTGCTGTTGTGCGGTGGGCTTGAGTTTGCGGTATGATATAGGCGAAACGCTATACAACACAAACAGAGCGAACAAAAGCAAACATTCGGCAATTGGAAATGTATGCCAAGCCGACATCCGCCAGACATAGGCCACAAAGTCACACCTGCACTGTGAATACTTCTTGTCCGTATATTCATACTAGATAGGACGTAAGGCACAACAAAGCTGCGGTATGTCGAGCGCTTGAATCGACAGTCCCGCCGGCGCTTTTTAGGCCGTAGGCAAGCAACTCTAAAAACATTACGGTGCGCCACCCCGCTAAAACGACACTACGTAGCACCAAACGGTTCATCCTACACAAGCAGGTACGTACAGTAGCGCTGTGGTGTGGTCACCGCGATTCGAACGAGTGCAGAAGAGGAACAGCTCAGTTTTGCTGCCCGGAGTATGCCTTTTCGACTATATTTTGCGATGGTACTGCTATGTGAACTGCTTTGTTCATTGAGCACGTTGCAAGAAGAGTCAATTCGCTCACGGCACACGAAGCCCTTGTACAGCAGTTCTGTGCCGAAGCGGCAACACCGGCTATAATATGAGACGGCGAAATTCAATCAGGCCTACCCATGCCAAGGCAAGGCAAGGCAAAAGCCAAGCCTAGTCAAGCAAAGCCAAGCCAAGCCAAGCCAATGATCAAGACAAGCCAAGCCAAGGTCATGTTCGGCCGCGGCGCCACATATCATACACTATACCAGGCACATATATATAATAAAATATCACATAATATCATCGTACCTTCTCGATGAGCTCGGAAATAGTGCATCGGCCCGCCACGCGTTTGCCGCCGCCGCCACGAAAAAAGCGCCCTTAGTAGACAGCGCCAGCCCGCACACGGAAGTCAGCAGCAAACTACGACGGAACAAGCCCTTGTTTGTCTGAGCCGCCACGCAAATGCGCAGCCCGAAGTACACGAAGGCCACAAACATCACCAAGTACCTGGCGGGAGATATATGCGGCGGAAACGGATTATATATCGCAAGCCAAGTTTAGTTTTTGATACTGCTGCACAAAAGAGAACGTTTTCCGGTTTGGTCCACAGTGAGCGGTGGGGCATGGCACTACAGTAGTACTGAATGTACATTGCACTATTAATGCAGCAAGTACCATGCACTCGCTGAAATTGTTCCCTTTTCTCAAGAGGTAGACCGTGTATGGGACAAAGAGAGCAAGCTGCTAAATATCAACCGAAGGATACGCCAGTTAGCGCTGGATTGCGAACATAATTGTGTTCAATTGACAGACATGTATGAAATACGTGGAAGCGTCGTGGATTAAGCTTTGTTTTTCCCCATCCGCCGGAGAATAAACAATAAAAAAAGGTATACGAGTATATCATAGCCAAACGTGGACGTGGTCCACGCCCGCTCGCTTGCGTCGCGAAGTCCTCCTCGTGCCCCGTACAGCTGTCGTGGCTGAGGTGGGCGGCTATCACAGCCTGCGTGCCCATGAAAAAACGAAATAATGAAAGATGTAACCACCTCGGACCGGACAGATGATCCATCCTTACTTGATGATTTACATCTCTCGGGGAAGATCTGTATGGTCTAGCTAGCTCATGCTCTCCGGTGGGTGGCGTACGATCTGTATGATCTAGCACATGTGTCCTGGGTTGGACGCGTACGTTCCATATACAGACCCAGACAACATCTCATGACGGCAGCTATATGATCTACTGTAGATGATCTACATTATCAATATGATCTATAGGATCTATAGGATCTATATGATCTAGATCGTGATCTATATGAGAAATGAAAGCTTGAACCTTTCCGTTGCCAGAAGCCGAACCGGCTATTGTACGTATTATATGTATGTGTATACTATTAATAGCTTATAAAAACCCTTCCTATCGTATGCGTGTACTGCTGTGGTGATCGACGGTGTGTATTGGCGTGTATACTGACCGCATTTGTATTGTTGAGAAGGATACTTGGAACTGGAGCACGCGCACACTGCTTGGGGGTTTGTGTGATATAATACTAATTGCTGTTATGTACGTACTGCTGTACCTGGTACTGGTACACATGATGTCATATGCACCATAGTCTATATCATTACCTTAGGCGTCTTCTTTTTTTCAGTTCATAAATAAAACTTACCTTGTATGTTGGTGTGTGACAAGGGGCTAGCAACCATGTGTCTTGCTGCATTGCTGTCTTGCTGCAAGTCACGAGTCGCAGGTTACAGTTGATCGAGCAGTTGCGGACGGCAGGCGCACTCAAAATCAACACGCGGCTCGGCCTACCCTATAACTTCAATGTTCAAGACTGCCATAGGCTACGCGTACAGCAGTACGTACGGCAGTGCTCGTTATACCTGTTGTTCGCGTATAATGTGCTCGTAACGTCCGTGGGTATGATATAATGTGAGTATGAGTGAGTACGGGCGTACTCGTACAGCAACGAGCGAAAATCGAACACAGTTGTGTACGCTGTCAAGTATTGGTGTACGACGTGCGAGTACGTAGTACAGACGAGTACCGGTAACCAAAACGATCTTCCGCTCCTGTCTGTCGAAAAACAGCTGCTGCGCGTAACAGGTGAAGCAGAGCTCCGTATGATGTACCTGGTACTGGTGATACTGCTGCACACAAGCAGTCTACCGGTAATGACACAATACCTTGTATCTGATACTTTGTACGTACGTATGTATATAGTACTCATATTAATGGTACGTACTCGTACCCTGCTGAAATGTACCACGTGCCAGATTTTTTTTTTCTTTTTTTTTCCACCGCCTGTATTATCTGCGCACTTATTCTTTCTCAATGCCCCTCCCTAGACGTTTTTGTTCTCTTGTCAAAATCTGAAGTCCGCGGTCACACAAAGGTGCTGAAGCCCCAAGGAGATCCGAAAAAACACACTGAAATCAAAAGTCGCCCGGGAAACACTACTCTTTCCCACCTAAACACTCAAGACGAAGGCGACAAGTGAAACTAAATCAATGTGCGAACTGAACTATTCATAAAAACATGGCCGCGGGAATCCACTCAATTGCAGCATAGTCCCCCCGTTCACTAACCAACTCGTGCCTACTGACTGCTTAAGCGGTTGCTGGCTAGAGTGCTGACTGCATCGTACGAAACGCACGGAGGTCTGTCGTGAACACAGAGAGGAACACGCCTGCTGTCTGGGTTGCTGTCAGAGTGACGACCGGCGGGCATGCAGTGAACAAAGGGCAATCGAACCGAAAACCACCCCGTAATACGCGCGATCGGAGTATCACACATAGCTTGCAAAAATGAGTTTCGACAAAATCTTCGATCTCACAGCTGGAGTGCATTTTCATTTTTTATAATAAATATCAACGATCGCAATTCTACACTACACAACACTACACTACACTACTACACTACACTACACTACACTACACTACACTATGCTCAGACCCGGGGTCAGTAAGCAGGTTCTTCTCCCGCCTCTCCACTGCGGTAAACGCCTTCACTTTTACTGCCACAACATAACTTCGCACTTTCTTCCCTCGTCGACTTGCTGCGTCGAATTGTGTTTTACCAACGATACACAGCGCTCTCGGCAGTTGGTGTCTCTAGAAAATAATAATCTCCATACGATATTTGAACCCGTGACTTCAACCTTAACCTTGCTCATTAATACTAGTACAGTAGACTACAGTAGTAGCGTTCGAGGTTACCCATTATTAAATACTTCGAAGTATTATTAGACCGCCGGGGCGACTGGCAGGTATGACATATTGCCGGTCGCCCCGGTGGCGTATCAGGTTATCCTCGAGCCTGGTATAGGTCAGTTTCGTGAGTTCGAGCCCCGCCGAGTGCATACTCGTATAAATTCGTTGGGACTTTTTCTTGTGGACAAATTGACTTGCGGAAAGCGCGAGAGCGTGAGTCAGCAACACTCGATGTACAATCGACGAGCAGTGGGATTGCTGAACCCTATGCGCGATAAAAGGTAAAAAGGCAAGAACCGGGGGGAAGGAGGGTCGACACCTGTGACCACGGCTTGTCCAGAAGCTGGAAAGTAAAAGTGTGCAAAGAAAAAGAAAAGATGACATGACATATCATATATACTTGATAAACTCATGCATTTTCTTCCACAGCTGTCAGATTTTGTCCTCCTCAGGTTTTATAGTTTCCGCGCACAGACTGCCTAACATCACCCTGCCTGGTACAAGATACACTGCTGTAGTTCCAAGAGGAGTCGCCGACCTACATCCTTGTAATGAGGACACACACCCAGTAATACGCGCGATCGGAGTATAACACACAGCTTGCAAAGATGAGTTTTGACAAAATCTACGATCTCGCAGCTGGAGCGTATTTTTATTTTCATGACATACATCTGTTTGTTTTTTCTTCTTTCACGAGCATGCGTCTTGTCTTTTGTTTTCTGCAAATAGTCTGGTGCGCTGCCTTGCATATTGTTTTCTGCCCGCGTGCTCGATGCGGTTGGCAATGCCTGTGGCCAATCGCCTTGCTTGCTGTATTTAACTTACAAGTGTATTTATCTTTGTCTGGGGTTTTGCGACCACAGAGCTCGTCTCTTCGTTGAGGCAATCAGCACGGACACTGGCACTGCACTGTGGTTGTTCTCGATAGTAGATGGGTGGAAATACCGGTTTAACGTAAATAACGCGCAGCGGTAAAAATCTCGACGGAGAATTTGTGTCTCTCGTATCATCAATTGTTGTTCTCACAGCAGTAATAGTTGACTCGCATAATCAAGTCTGTGGTCACAGGACAGCCTCCAGTTACTCTGGAGTGGAAGAATATCATCGTACGAACTACCGAACATACAATTTGACTGCACTACGATCGTACCTCGCTCTCGATTCAACATGCTGTCGAACAATAAACATAGATTCGAGACGAAACCAATATTAATATTAATACTGGTAATTGATGGTATTTTGGACCGGGGGTTGTTGTTGTTGTTGTTGTCACATTAACTCGCATAATCAAGTCCGTGGTCACAGGACAGGCTCCACTCACTCTGGAGCTGAGGGATACCCCAGGGAAAAACACACACAACCCAAGGTGGTACACGCATATATCACAGCTGACGCAATTCATGCCTCCACCAGAAACGTAACGAGCGGTGGGAGACGACGAACGAGTTTTCGCATTCTTCAGGACTGGTATTCGCTGGCATTCGTTTATGCTGCAGCAGCAGCAGGACGCTTCCGATATTTCCAAGCAGGTGCCGGACTGGTGCTACGAACGACTGACTCACGTGACTCCTAGCTCGTAGTAGAGGAACTTGCGCAGGAACACCGACCTCTTCGAAAGCGGGTGTGAGCCCAAGCGCACAGTGCACACGACGAGAGACACAACCAGGACAGTTGCCAGGCTGGCCAAAGTTGCGATTTTGAACCAAAGGTATCGATTTCCCACGACGATTTGTTGCAACTGCGCGAGAAACACGACAAGGAAGCCGTAAGCAGCAAGGTACACCAGATCGGGCAGGGCAAGGTACGGGACCCAGGGTCCATGAACCAGCACGAAAGTGATTATCCCTGCCCGTGTAATACACGCCAAAGCCACCATGCCCTGCACTGATCGCCGAGCTCCAACACCGCTTCCAGATTCGCCCTCCTCCGCTGGCACCAGCTCTCCTGGCAAATCTTGAGGTCGTCGTCCCCTTATACCGCGTAGCAGCATCGCCCATTGCGGGGACGTACCGATCAGCTCCCACCCGCACTTCGCAGCCACGACCATGAACAGCAATATCTCCAGCACCAAGGCACAGAAGCCGGGAGACAGCATGCTCCCACTCTGTACCCGTCGCACCGTTGGTGCGACCCCTGGACTTCGGCGAGGGTGCAGCAAATAATAAGCTCAATGAAAGAAGTACAGGCGAACACCGACTTGCTTGGTAAAATTACCCTCGTAAAACGAAGTGCCGTCCTTGCGGTGTAGCACCTTGACCCGGTGCACCACCTACCGTGGGTACGTAGGAGGCGAGGGTGTCGAGGCGGGTTACACAGCAGTACCGCTGTCTAGGGACATGCCGCCGTGTTGACGCGGAAGACCCTGCGCAACATAGCTACAGCAGCCGGAAGTTGCCCAAAAATGCGGTACGACGTATGACGTATGGGGATGACTATTCCGACTACCGAATGCCGAATACCGAATACCATACATCCGACCACTGATCACTGAACACCGAACACCGAACACCGAACACCGAATTCCCTCATGATTTGGGGGTGTCTTTGCCTTATTGTGTGTGCTCTTGTGCTCTTCCGTTCTTTCTGTTCATCAACATCGGTTACACCCAGTGTCCGCGCTGATTGTTCACCCTAGAGAGTTGCAGGCTCGGTGGCTCTGTAGCCAAAACCTACGAGACAGAGAAGCCAAACCGGGAGGAAATTTGTGCCCAACTTACTGGATACGAAAAATTGCCAGACGGTGAAGAAGGGAGGGCAAAAAAAGTATAATAAGTAGGGCCCGAATTGTCCGGGGGGTTGTACCGAAGTGCGATGTGACAGTGGACGACGTTGTGATGAAACGGTTTTCAACTCACTGAACTACTACTCGTATGTAATATGGCCTCCTCGCAGTAAAAAGGGTGCCGCACTAAAACCCGCGATCACGACAAACTGCTGACGGCGACGCATCTTCTGTAGGTATCATGATACGAAAAGATGAGTTTCGACAAAATCTTCGATCTCATAGCTAGCTGGAGTGTATTTTTATTTTTATAAAAATACATCGTCTACATGGAAAACGATTGTTGGGGGGACGCACCAAGATTTTGAATAAAAAAGGAAAAAGCGAGACGCCAGGTGAGATTCGAACTCACGACCTCTACCACCCTAAGGTAGAATCATAGCCAACTAGACCACTGGCGCTGCCACGTCCAATGTCCAAAATTAAAGGTTACTAGAGTTGGACTTTACAAAATTAGGCACCGTTAGTACCGCCGCTTTTTTTTTGTTTTTATACCGGTACTACTCCCTGTTGTTGTTGTTGTTGTTGTTGTTGTTGTTGTTGTTGTTGTTGTTGTTGTTGTTGTTGTTGTTGTTGTTGTTGTTGTTGTTGTTGTTGTTGTTGTTGTTGTTGTTGTTGTTGTTGTTGTTGTTGTTGTTGTTGTATGTATGAATGGTAGTAGCTGCAGCATGCTGTGAAGAAGTGCCCAAGCAAGGACACAGGACGCAGGGTGCTGGGTGGGGTACGTCGCTCCCCTGGTGGTGGTATATCAGCATGCTTTTGTCATTATTGCGTGGCCTAATATTTAAAAATAAAAATAAGCTCCTCCCCCAGCTGTGAGATCTAAGATTTCGTCGAAACTCATCTTTGCAAGCTGTGTGTGATACACCGATCGAGCGTAGTACGGATTGTATTTCTTCATTATGAATGATATAGGTCGGCGACTCCCCTTGGAACTACAGTGTAGCTATCAGGGTCAACAGGGTGATGTTAGGCAGTCTGTGCGCGGAAACTATAAAACTCGTTTTTGAGGGGGACAAAATGTGACAGCTAGCTGTGGAAGGAAATGCGTCAGTTTATCAAGTGAAAGTGTATGCTGTAAGTCGTATAACCGGGGTGAGGAGAGGGCGGAGTATTCGAATCGGTGGGGGGGGGTTGGAGGAGGGGGGGGGGGGGGGGAAGGGGATTTCCAACAGCTTCAGGTCGCATAGATGCAGGGATTATTTGCTATACACGTTGTGCTCGCTAGGGATAGGCGATGGTGCGGGTGGTGGCGAAGGAGGGGGCGTTTGGGGGGGGGTGAATTGGAGCTACGGCATCGATGGCTAGAGATATAGTGATGAGGTGATATCAACTGCCTGGTAGTGTTTAATGCTCTGGCATATTTTGATTTTAGGTAGAGTGTTCGAAAAAGAGGGAGCGGGGGGGGGGGGGGGGGGCGGAGGGCTGGGCGGGGATTGAATTGGAGCTACGGCAAGGATGGCTAGAAAGATAATGAGGTGATATCAGCTGCCTGGTAGTGTTTATTCATCTGGCAGATTTTGATTTCAGGTGGGGCGTTCGAACAAGAAGGATCGGGGGGGGGGAGGGCGGGCGAGACAGCTCAATATGTGCGCGGAAACTATAAATCCTTCAAGTTAAGGGGACAAATCTGACGGTTGTAGAAGGAATGCATCAGTTTATATCACCTGCAGTGCCTGGTATTGTTTATTATTCTAGCAGAATCTGATTTGACCTTAGGTAGGTGTGGTATACAAATCAATCCTTAGGTATGGTATGCAATGTGTTATAGCTTACTTCGTGGTGTGTCATTGTACATGGATCGCAAGATAGAACATTTCGATCGATAGGTGTAACCATGTAGTTACCATGATTTTATCGTGCCGATGTGGGGCTCTGGGTTCGCTAATTATATGACAGAAATACATATTGCAACATGCAACAAGCGAGGTGGTGTGGTCATGCAATGTCACCACCATTGAGCACGAGGGGAGAAGTGCGAATCGTCAGTGTTTACATGGGTACACCTATCGATTGACATGATTTTACCGTGCCGATGTGGGGCTCTGAGGTTGATAATTATAAGACAGATATACATATTGCAAAATACAACTAGCGAGGTGATGTGGTCATGCAGTGGCACCACCATTGAGCACGAGGGGGAGAAGTGAAAATCGTCAGTGTTTTGAAAGGAACGCTTGATGCACCCGCGTTCAATTACGTTACTTCGTTAGGCATACTTCGTTTGGCAGAGGTTGGGAGGCGATCATGCAGACGGTAGGTAGGAAATACCCTACGTAATGGGTTGGTAGTGTGGTCTACCGCAATTTATATAGGGGATAGGGGATGCAGAAACCCAAACCCCGGGGATGTTGCGGAAAACCGGGGATTTGCCTTAAGTGTGCCCAAGGCCAAAAAAGTTTAAAAGGCTTGCCACGCGCGACACACTGCACGGATCGCGCCCAAACCTCCGGCGACGTGAGCCCGACGGTCGAATTGTGCCCACCCCACCCGACGTTTGGGACAAAGGTGCGAGCACGAAGAGATGCACAACTATACGTACACATATATCTGCCTGTACTTCCCTTCCACATTACTATTAGATCATGTACGATTTTACGCCCATGATTTTTACCGTGTCGATGATGTGGGGCTCTGAGGTTGGTTGCCAATTCTAGGACAGAGATACATATTACAAATATGTAGTGATCAGCTTCCTCCAGTTTTTTTTTTGTTTTGGTTGATTGCCCCATTCACCTGCGTTCCCTCTTCTCGCTTTCCGTTTTCGATAAGTTACACTTTTTTTGCTGTCCTTCCGCAGCGTGAGATTACGGCAGGCAGTCGATTACATGCTTGTATTCATTTTGCTCGACGTGTGTGCTAGCAGCAAAGAAACCAGATGGACCAAGGATTCTGATGCTGGACGATTGAATGCGAAGGGGGCGCGCCTAATAAAAGCCTCAGCCATGATGACTACAGTAGTGTGTATGTAAATAATGGAGTGCTCTCCGTAGAAGGATAGTTTATACGTACATTCGACGTGAAATCATGTCATGGTTGAGGTGAAACCACGTGATATTAATTTAAGTAGATGTCACAATCTCGTCAAGGCCATCATACACGGGCGATAATGTGGGTGACGATGGTGGTACAAGCAGGAGAAGCCCCTCATCTCACTACCCTGCACTACCCTGCCCTACCCTGCCTAGCCCTGTTTATTTTGCCTGTCTTTTAGCGTTCTACTTAGAGAACTAATGTATAATCTTTGAGCCTAGCCAGCGAGCCATGAGGAGAGACCAACCAAGGGCACCGGAACCCATAAGGGGCACGCTTCCCAACACCGACCGACCACACATCCCCCACTCGGAGTACTGCTGTCACATATTATAGTTAGTGGTGTGTAGTAGTATACATATTAGACTCTCTACCATTAGGGTCTGTCTAGTAGCCTATCTATATGCACGTATGTATGTGCGCTATATATTAATACGTACATGAAAAGTTATCTATAGATTACTATTAATTTATTGTAATCTCGTACGTATGAAGTTCAGATGATACAAAAAGACCTAACACCACGCGTATACGAGCAAACCCCTACATCTATGCGACCTTAACCCCTTTGGAGCCCCCGAACCCCTCCCTATACTAAACCCAAGTAATTTTGTCCCCAAAAATTAGGTTCCAGTTGTAAAAGGGTTGAGATGTTGTTTAAAAAACCCTTTCGCCCCTCCCCCCCCCCCCCTTCCCCCCCCCCCACCCCCCCCCACCCCCCCCCCCACCCCCCCCCCCACCCCCCCCCCCACCCCCCCCCCCCACCCCCCCCCCACCCCCCCCCAACCCCCCCCCCCACCCCGTCGAACGCTCCGTCCTCTCCTCACTGGTTGTACGACTTACAGGATAGGATTTATAGTTTCCACGCACAGATTGAGCTACCCCGCCCCCCCCCCCCCCCTCTTGATCAAACCCAGCCCCCCACGTCCTTAAAAACTCCGCCTTCCCCCCACTGGTTATTCGACTTACAGGATTCACTTGATAAACTGATGCTTTTCCTTCCACAGCTGCCAGATTTTGTCCCCCTCAAAAACGGGTTTTATAGTCTCCGCGCACAGACTGCCTAACATCACCCTGTTGACCCTGATAGCTACACCGTAGTTCCAAGGGGAGCCGCCGACCTATATCCTCAATGAGGACACACAACCCGTAATACGCGCGATCGGAGTATCACACACAGCTTGCAAAGATGAGTTTCGACAAAATCTTAGATCTCACAGCTTGAGTGTATTTTTATTTCTATAATAAATACATTATTACGTATTGACATCCGAGAATACAGCGTAGATGCCGTTCCGATGTAAATCGAATATCCTTCCATAAAGCAGTAGTACGAAGTCGACTAATCCCTCCATAAAGCAGTGGTATCTTCCGCCAACCATTTCCCCATTTCCTTTCCCCACATCTTCTCCTTTTATCTACTGCTTCCTTTCCTTACATATCTTTTAGCTATTAGTCTGTACCTTGATCTTCATCAACACTACCACCCCATGCCAATGGCCGTAGTCCTCCCGTTTCTTCCTCCCGTCTCCTGGCGGCCTGGCGGTCCCTCAGAGCTAGTCCATATCGATGAACTCTGCGCGAAATCGTGACCTGAGTGGTCACAGAGATGGTTTGGAATAGGCGCTTCTTGCAGACACCTTTCCGCGCTCGGGATGATGCGTCCGTCTCTCCAACGATGCTCGTCGCTACCTGATCGATCAGGTAGCGGCATTTTTTACCGAGGCGTCCAAAGCTTTCCACCGCGAGGGTGGCGAGTTTGTAGCTGCGCTCGTCGAATAATCTAGTTGCGCTTCGAATTAATTATGGCCCTCATTCTTGAATTCTGTGCTCTCAGAGTACTTTCAGAACTAGGAAGTGCTCTGGATAATTTCGGTACATTTGGCGTTTTTAACCTAGCTTTTACCTCAATGCAGCCCTCTCAGATAGGTCACCAGGTACGTTGTTGTTGTTGTTGTTGTTGTTGTTGTTGTTGTTGTCACATTAACTCGCAGAATCAAGTCCGTGGTCACAGGACAGGCTCCAGTCACTCTGCAGCTGAGGAATACCCCAGGGAAAAACACACAAACAACCCAAAGGTGGTACACGCATGTATCACAGCTGACGCAATTTATGCCTCCACCAGAAACATACAAAAGTGAAATTGGGAGCCAGTCTACGATGTGCCAGGTCCATACCGGTGCTTAAGGTCTCACTACTCGCGCCTGGGAAAACCGACTATTCCGCTTGTCACCGAGGAAAGACTACCACGTATATACTACGCGTAGTATCTATCGCTACGCATATGCACGACAGACGCAAGTCAATTGGAAAAAAGAACCAAAGAAAAGAAAAGAAGATGAAGGAAAGGAAAGAAAAGAGAAGAAAGCGAAAAAAAGCGAAAAAAACTACCATGACGAAACAATAGTTTAGGCATTTTCGTAAAAGTCAACCTCTAACATGTGCCACCAGGTAGGTACATACGTATTGTACCACAGCTTATGACTAACCAAGTATGCGTGTTGACCGGGGTCACTAAGCGGGCTCTTCACCCCCTCCTCGCAGCTACGGTACGTGCCTTCATTTTTATGGCGAGAAGATTCCAGCTATTTCCTCGTCGGGATTCGAACCTCAGACCCATCAACGCAATTCACAATTAATAGTAGTATCATGCGAGGGTAACAGCTAGGCCATACATGTTATTGAAACTACAATAATACACTTTCCACCTGTGAGATCGAATAATTTCGTCGAAACTCATCTTTGCAAGCTGTGTGTGATACTCCGATCGCGCGTATTACGGGTGTGTGTCCTCATTAAGGATATAAGTCGGCGACTCCCGTTGGAACTACAGTGTAGCTGCCAGGGTCAACAGGGTGATGTTAGTCAGTCTGTGCGCGGAAACTATAAAACCCGTTTTTGAGGGGGACAAAATCTGACAACTGTGGAAGGAAATGCATCAGTTTATCGAGTATATCCTGTAAGTCGTATAACCGGTGAGGGGAGGGCGGAGTTCCAAAAACATACACAAAAAAAAAACGGGGGGCTGGGGGTGAAAAAGAGGAGTGGGGGGAGGGGGGCAACTCAATCTGTGCGCGGAAACTATAAAGCCTTTTGCGGGGACAAATCTGACGGTTGTGGAAGGAGTGCATCAGTTTACCTGTACATTCTGTAAGGAAGTCGTACAACCGGCGAGGAGAGGGCGGAGTGTTCGAAGGGGGGGAGGGGGGTAAGGGAGAATTCTAACCGCTTTAGGTCGCATATATGTTTACCTGGTAGGAATTTACTATGATGTACGCGTGGTGCTAGGTCTAGGCGATGGTGCAGGTAACGGGGAAGAAGGAGGCGGGGGGGGAGGGGTAATTGGAACTACGGTATGGATGGCTAGTCTAGAAAGGTAATGAGGTGATATCACCCGTCTGGTCTACCTAGTGCTTATTAGTCTGTCTATGGCAGGTTTTAGATTTAGGTGGGGCGGCCGGAGAGAACAAAACGAAGAGGGGGGGGGGAATTCCAACCGCTTTAGGTCGCATAAATGTGTACATGGTAGGAACTTACTATACGTGCTAGGTCTAGGCGATGGTGCGGGTGGCGGGGAAGGAGGAGGGCGAGGGCGGAGGGGGGGGGGGGGTACATGAATTGGAGCAACGGCATGACTAACTGTGTAGGTAATGAGGTGATATGAGCTGTCCGGCAGTGTTCATTACTCTATCTAGCTGATTTGATTTTAGTTAGGCGCGATGCGGCGGGGGAGGGGATGTCATGTCGTTTTTGGTTTTTGCTTTGTTTTTCTCTGGGGTATTATTCCACTCCAGAGTGACTGGACCCTGTCCTATGCAGCAGACCTAGCAATGATGTGGTATGCCGCGCGGGTCTTGGAGGGCAGTTTCCAGGCTCTCTCATTGGCCGAGGGCTATCTAGATGTGGTGGTCCGTAGATCGGAATACCAAAGAAATTTCGAAAAGCGGCGCAGTCGCGTTTCTGGCCCGTTCCCGGCCCGTTTTGGGTCCGGGTTGGGGTTAGGGTTTAGGGGTTGGGTTGGGTCTACGCCCGTACCTCGATCCCACCATGAAGTGCTTCCTAGGTCGCGAACACGAACAGCCCACTGCCCCAAAAATCCGCGCGACCAGATCGCTACGTAAGCTCGTCCTATGACAACGGACTTGGTTAGTCTATGCGAGTTAATGTGAGAACAACAACAACATACCAGGTAAACGATTTATGCGCCCGTGGTGCGTTTCAAGGATTAATCGAGCATTTTTAACCGATCCTTTTGGCATCGGAAATCCGTTTCGTTTGCAAGTTTATTATTTTTCGTTGACTGCGGGCCTTAGCTTCGTTGGCGGCCCTCGCAAGGCCGCCGGCAAAGCCCCTTAAATATATCAATAGGGCAGTTCGCGACAACCAGGGAAGACACATACATATGGCTTGGACCATGCCCCCCAGCCCCCACCTGAATAAATACTTCACAGTATAAAGTACCAGGCCCCAAGTAAGTATCTATCGTAAAAAAGTAATCTGGTGTGGGGCTTGCTTGTGATGGACGGCTATGTATCGCAAAAATGTAATTTGGCGGGGCTTGCTTTCGATGGACGGCTAACCCTAACCCTAACCCTCTACTTCCATATTAGGCTAACTCTAACTCTAACCCTATACTTCGATATCAGGCTAACCCTAACCCTTTCCGTAAGCATTATCAGGCTAAGATTAACGGAATTGTACAAGTCAGGGTTTTCTTCTGGGATTTCGCCGGCTGCACAAGTTACAATACTTTTAGAGTTTACTCGCGGCTATCAACAGAAAACCAAGTACCGGAAGGCAGTAGTAGGCGAAGAACATAAAAGACTGGTCCAGCGCGCCTCGTGGAATGAATGTGGGTGCAGCCCCCCCAAAGACGAGGGGAGGGTGCCGAGAGATAGGATGGCGAGGATCTGTTCCAGTGACAAGAAGGGAGTTACTACGTATATTAGGTGGGGGCGTAGTCGATAGGTCCAAGGTGTCAGGTGCTGTATCGCCATAAAACAACGAAGCCGACCAAATAAATGGTAAGGTGATCGATACCCTGTCTGTGGTGAATGCTTTGCCCTTCACTAAAACAAAAAACAAGGAAACTTCGCAAACGCCCAGCCCGAGCAAGCACCACATTCGCCGCAACAAGTCGGCGAGCGTTATTGCGAGTGTTGGACCAAATGCGACAAAAACTTTTTTTTTTTTTTCCTCGCTTTCTCTTGCTTAAACGCCCCACCTACTATCGAAATCCGCCAGAGTAATAAACACTTCCACGCCCTGGATATCGCCTCGTTATCGTTTCAGAGCCGTCCATGCCGCTGCTGCAATTCCCACCCACCCCCGTCCCCAACGCCCCCTCCTTCCCCACCACCCACACCATCGCCTAGACCTAGCACCACGCGTATAGCAAACCCCTACATCTATGCGACCTAAAGCCCTCCCCCCCCGCCCCCGGCCCCCCCCGCCGCTTTCCCCCCCCCCTCCCCCACAAGAAATATTTATAGTTTCCACGCACAAATTGACCTGCCCCACCCGTCCCCTCCCCCCCCCTCCCCCCCCCCCTTTGGATCAAAATCATGCCCCCACGTCCTTAAAAACTCCGCCCTCCCCTCACCGGATATTCGACTTACAGGATTCACTTGATAAACTGATGCATTTCCTTCCACAGCTGTCAGATTTTGTCCCCCTCAAAAACGGGTTCTATACTTTCCGCGCACAGACTGCCTAACATCACCCTGTTGACCCTGATAGCTACACTGTAGTTGCAAGGGGAGTCGCCGACCTATATCCTTAATGAGGACACACAACCCGTAATACGCGCGATCGGAGTATCACACACAGCTTGCAAAAAGATGAGTTTCGACAAATATTCGATCTCACAGCTGGAGTGTATTTTAATTTTTATAAAAAAAAATAAAAAAAAATAGAAGCCAAGGCAAAGGCGGGGCACAGTTGAGGCCTACCTAGTGACCTCGGGTTTAGTCTAAGCATGGAACTAAAACGGCCATTCGGTCACAATGATATAAATACCTGGTACAAGCAATAAGCAATACATTGTGAAAAGAGGCAGGCCGATATTTACAGGAATTCAGGAAGCCCGCGGGAACCGTTATGGAGCAGAAGCTAAGTGTTGCAGTGTAGAGCGTACCCTCTGAAATAACAAACCACGATTGGGCCAGCATTTCTGTTTCTTACTACAGCAGTACAGTGGATGCCCTGAAACGTACCGGTATGTGCCAGGTCAATAATACCAGCGGGGATGCCTGTCGTCCAGTAGCTGGTGAACCAGGGTGTGCCATGCACGTATCAGGTTATCCTCGAGCCTGGTATAGGTCAGTTCCGTGAGTTCGAATCCCCCGTGCATACTCGTATTAATTCGTGGGGACTTTTTTCTTGCGCACAGATTGACTGGCGGAAAGCGCGAGAGCGTGAGATAGCAACACTCACTCGAAGAAAAATCGACACGAGTCAGTGGGATTGCTGAGCCCTATGCGCGATAAAAATCCAAGGCAAGAACCGGGGGGAGAAAGGGACGACAACTGTGACCACGGCTTGTCCAGAAGCTGGAAAGTAGAAGTGTGACAAGAAACAAACAAACAAAAAAACAAAAATGCACGTGATGTTTGGTTTGTTGGTTGATGAGCAGAAAGGCTCTTTCGCCAAGGGCAGCAAGGGACACTTGCTACAAACGGTAGAGGTCAGAGATTTGTGTCTGAGGCTCCTGAAATCCTAACCCAATTGAGGAATTGAGGAACTCTATAGGTCTACCACACCAGGTACAATATATATCTTATCTATCTAGAGAAGCATGAACGAACGCGAAACCCGGTGGAAAAACCCCATGGCCTCGGTATGCAACAAATCATATCGCAAAAAACGTCTGAAGTTACGGAGCCCTACTGTATTACACTAGTACTACTGTATTACACTAGTACCACCCGTCACAGTGCTTATCGCATCAAGTAAATAACCCACCATAGCCTGAAGCAGTAGCTTAGGCAGCAGCTATAGACACCCCTCCAGTATGAGGTCGATTTATGACGATATCAGGCCCATTTATCTGAACCACGGTCACAAAATGCCCAAGATTGACACGTTTCAGACATTAAACACTGCGAGCTAAGCGCAATAAACCCTGCCACGGGACGCAATACAGCCCAACGCTACTTTCAACCCGGCCTGCTCCTCCTCGGTCTAACTGATCACTGCGAGGAGCAGGCAGGCACGCGTAGAGTGGCATAATTCTAGTACGAAAAAAAAACAAAAAAAACGTGTCCACGCGTGAAACACGCGGGAACCACCCCCCCCCCATAAAAACCACCCAGGTGCAATGCTAGAGTTGGCTACGCCACAAACACCAAATTCACATGGACAGGGCGCACAGAACAATGCCAACGAGGCAGCCGACCTGCGGTCCTCGTTGTGGACGGATATAACGAAATATAAGGAGAATCAAACACAGCATACACTCGGAACCAACCACAACGAATGCGCATGCGGGGGCCATCACGGCACAACCAACCTGAACACTAAACGTTGAGCCTCTCGCAGGGTCACGCAGCTGCATAGGAACCTCATCAACTATCTACTTCAACCGGGACTAACCCTTTGAGCTCAACCCTCGAAGTTATACAACATCTAACAGCAGACAACCGAACCCCACCCAGGGGGCTGCCTCATATGGGCCATATGGGCCATACATCTATCATGTACAACCGGTGGACGCGCCCTGCATAACTACATCAAGCCAACTCAACTTGGTAAGACAATCCTGCGACAGCGTTGTCGCCAAGAAACAGGGCAGCACCAACCCGACTATCGCTCACATGCGGCACCTTCTTGTCGCCGCAGGGCTGGGCAAAAGAAGCACTTTTTACCCTTTGTTTCCCAACATTGCTACGATCGGAAACCATCCGTATAATGCTCTACAATAGGTCAAAAGGGGGAAGCCGCGGTCTGGGCCCTGGAAGCCCGCTGCTTCGTGAGAGCCGCGTCCACTGCCTCGCTGATCGCGCTGTTCACCACACATCGAGCCGAATGAGTCGCCGTCACCACCCGATGGAGATTGTCTAGTAATTGCTCCCGCAGGCATTCCACCGCTACCCCGTCTTGCTCGTTTGCCTGTCGTTCCAGAGATTACGCCAAGGGTTATCGAGATATCACAAAGTGCACGGAGCGCAAGGATGCACAACCTTTGTCAGACAACCATCGACGCGCGCGGAATCCACCGCTTGGCCTCCATTGGCACAGAGGAAAAGAGCGAAGCCCACTGATGCACGGCAACGAACGTTCCGCCCTTCCATCACCCACGCACCCTTGACTACGCAACGATGCTACAAATGTCACGGTTTTGGTGGCGCACACGGTGAGATGCAGAGAACTGCCATGAAACAGTCGGTTCCTGCAAGGCTTTCGACTAGCCTGTCAATGACATTCTAGAGTTTGGATTTTCCGACAGCCGCGGAGTGACTCACGAAGGTGGCCAATATGCGTCGTTCACAGAAGGCTCCGCAACACGGCCTAAGTACCGCTTGAGAAAGCATGAGACCTGTCACGGCCGACGATAACCCTGACCTACACATACCTCGCCGGCGTCACACCAATGCAGGTTTTCGAGAAATACCAATCCACTCGGAGCGATGCGGACGAACGCGGCGCCGGAAGCGTGCATGTATACTCTGCGTGACGGTTCCGAGTTAACATGGACGTTGCCACCAAGATCCATCTTCCGCGGAATTTCCACGCCGAACGACTGCCAACAAAAGAAATGAACGAGGACGGATGGCAGTAGATTTTGCCTTGAGTCACCGTGACCGTTCCACCATCAGTTGCTCTCGAAGGATGGATGCCAGAGAAAGCGTACCGTGTACCGGATGCATTTATATACCACAAGGAAGAGGTGCCGTCTATCGTACCGTAGGTACCAAGGGTGCGTACCAAGGGTGCGAGGCGTAGTTATGGGAGCAAAGCTCGCAAACCGATCTGGGTCAACGGGGAGTCTCCGGCGCCAGCTCTATCGTGAACGTGACGCGTTCATCATAGACAGCGATAACATCGCGTGCTCCAGCGAACCATGGACGGCGGTAACGCCAGTCAGACCAAACTCTTGCACTGCCACAGGACGTAGGGGAGTCGGCGTTACAGGCATGCCTTGAGCGGACAACAATCACACAGACTACCGTTACAACCTTGACAACTACCGCAAACAAACAAGATCCTGTCCGCCACACCTGTCCCCGTATTTTGTCGTGCGCACCTTCCAGTCCGTGCACACATCGCTACACCTCACGTACTCCCTCGTATCCAGCAGGTGCTTCTGGACGGAAGACAAGATGGCCGCTTCGTCCGCTGCGTCGCACGGTGGTAGTCTGATATACGGATGAGTCAATAGTGGATTCAAGTGGATCTCGGTCGCTCTTGCGTATTCAGGCACCTGTGCGCGACGAGGGCGGGACCGAATACGTGGTTGAGCTTTTTCGACGATGAATCTTCCAAAAAAAAAAGTGTGTTCAGCAATACAATTGACATCGTCTAGACGGGTATACTGTGTTGAACCGTGGAGGTACTTGCTGCACATATCACCAGTTATAAGGCTCGAGACCAACCACCTTACAAAGAAAGCACCCGCAATGTCAAGAAAAATTGGCGTCAGCGATATCGGTATCGGTCATAATCAAAGCCGACCAGCCGCTACGGATATCGCGCGTCCTTTATCGGTGGTGTGATATGCGGTACTCGGTAGCTCTTGGCCAACGACTCAAGCCGTGATTACAAGCATTCCACAGCGATAAGCGGGGTCTACGGTGCAACAATTCCCACCTGTAGCAAACGGAGCTTAAGGTCTTGAGCACAACTGTGGAGCTCTTTCACGTACTCCTCGACCTTAGCAGCGCTACACAGTAACCACCTCACGTCCAGCTGGAGAACTTGCTCCATTCCGACAACCTGACATAATTGCAGTGCACAGGGGAGTTGGTAACCTTAAGATAGCAGCGACAATAAGAAACACTGGATCGGGCAGTGCCCCTACCATGGACTGGGGCATGAAATGACTGACAAGTGTCGAGCGTGCAGTGCCTGGCAGCAGCAGCAGCAAACCCTTATTACATGCACCATATTTTGGAAAAGTCCGATCGATGGACGGTCACAATGCAATAATGCAAACACATCCCGTGGGAAGACATTTCGTGCCCGCAGTTTTCTGATAGGCCATTTTATAGGTTGAATTTTCTCGTTGTTGGCAAATCCTTGGTCAACACGTGTCGTCATCCTGGATCTTGACATTAGTTTTCGAAAAAAATGGAAAATTGGAAAATGGGCCGTGGATGATGATGCCAGCCTTATTTTTTGTGTTGTAGCTTCGTTACACGGACACGCGGCACAGAGAGGTATGTTGTAGCACCGGAGATACTTGACTCGCAACGTCAAGCCCAGAAAGCAGCGAGGCCTGCACTGGAGTCTGCATAATATAGTATTGAACAGAACACACAAGAGGGTCCCGTTTCAGCCTGCGCTAACGACCGCAACACGAGCGAAGTCTCGCTTTAACACCTTGGGTCAATTAGCTACCATTTCCTCGACATTCCGTTCGTTTCGATTTTAATACCTCGTCATGGACAACGTCGAGCCACTCCTCGTGCGGCTGTGCTTCATCCGTATCGACCCCCTTCTCCGCCCCCTTGTCGCCATCCTTACCGTCCTCGAAATCCTTCCCCTTCCCACACCCTCGTGCCTCGTCGCCCCCACTCGCCGCTCGGACGGTCATGTCCATTCGCACCGACCGACGCCTGCGTTTTCCAGCGACACAAGCACGCATGTAAACCGGGCGATGTGGCAGCACCCACGGGAGGAAGCTGTGTTAGCTGGCCACTTTCGTTTCGTAACACACTGACGCACATGAAAAAATAAAAAAAGAAGCGGGACATCGCCGTTCCTAGTGGAAGTGCGCTGCTTGAGTTCATGCCACGAGGCGGTTCCGATAGTTTTAATAAATCGACGAGAAAGTGCTAAGGATTGGGTACCTAGAAAGGTCTGCAATCCGAACGCGCAGCACGTTTGCGAGAGGGTAGAGGGTAGCAAAATCCTGGCCGGCCACACGCCCTGCGGGAGCTAAGTAGCCGGACACAAGACCAACGAAGCACTACCAAATGCTCCAACTTAAGTCAGTACGCGAGAGGGGTTTCCACCGTAAGCGGCAGCTGCCAAAATGTTCGACAAGGACACAAACACGCGGGAGTACACTACGTGACAACCACCTACCGAACAAGCATGCCGGAGGACAATGTCATCAACATGACCGAAATATGATGAGCCCCGCAAGCACAAGACGTATGTATCAGGCATCGGTATGCGTTGAGGATAAGACACTCGCCTGGGGACCAAAGGCATGTTTGTCGCCCCTAACCCCAGTCCATCTGTGAAGGTTTCCGGGAACCTTCTGCCGAGCTGGAAAGACACCGGCGCGGACGTCTCTGCATCGGAATCGAGATGTATCTTTCGCTTCTTGTTGAGGTGGTCCGCCAGTCTCCCCAGGGCAGTGACATAAGCCTCCTGCTCCTCTCTAGTCGTCGTCTGCAGTCGTGAGGGTGTCAACTTGAGTTCAAACCACTGTACAGCAACAGCAGCAGCAACAGCAACAACGACAACAACAACAACAACAACAACAACCACAGCAACAGCAACAGCAACAGCAACAGCAACAGCAACAGCAACAGCAACAGCAACAGCAACAACAACAACAACAACAACAACAACAACAACAACAACAACAACAACAACAACAACAACAACAACAACAACAACAACAACAACAACAACAACAACAACAACAACAACATATCAACAATAGTAACACAAGTGGGGTGTTGTGTTGCGTTTGAGAATCGTGTTTCCATTGCTGGGCTTTCGAGCTTCCGGTTTCCGGGCGGTTCTTTGACGCCCGTGGTGCAATCACGAGTCGAAATAGATCCATCGCTACCACCGGCGAATGTACCCGGAAGAGAATGACACGTTGCACCGAAGGAACATCCCGCCCACTGCACTAGTGCAAACGAATTTCTGGATCGCCGTTTCCTTCCTAAAACCGTTTTGAACACCTGACCCGTCTTTGAATCGCCCGACGAAACGCCTATCATGCTTTCGAATATCCCCAAAAACTCACTTTTGGTGTATTACTATGTCGGAGGGAACGATACGTAAGAACTAACCATCAAACAGGCGGCATCTCGTTCCGTAGCCAACGAAATAATACGCGTGGGGGTCAGTCTTCGAACCTGCCTCGAACAAAGCGCCTCTCTCCTCGTAGAAAGGCAGAAGGCCGTGTTAATCTCGTTGTCATGTTTTTCAAGGGTGGGCCAGCCCGTAAAACATCAGTGCATGTGCTTGTTCGCATAAGCGCGTTAACCCTACGCCCAACGGCACCTCAGAACGGCAACACGTTCCATGCACGACGCCCCCGCGTTTCGAAGGTCTTCGCAAGTACCCTGGAAGGCCGTCGTACAAGGTACAAGGTGTTCAGCCTCTATCCGCACCAGCCTTCACGCCATACCCGACGCTGTCGATTCAAGCGGGATCGTATGCTGCCTACCGTGCAAATTTACCGCCACCTAATGATGATGGCGGAAGCAAGCGTAACGCGAACTGCTTCATGTTCTCTACATGTTTGTACATACCTTGGGGGGGATGACGTTGAATAGCAGGCGTCGACATTTGGTGGCCTCCTTCAGTTCCGTGTAATCTCCGGAGATTAGGTTGTCCACGTAGTTGAACGGGTACTCGGGCTGGGGGTACTTGAAGAACTTCTGCTGCACCTGCGGCAGCAGAACATAAAACCATGCTTCAACTTCAACCTGCGATTACCTTGGCTCCGCCAACACGTCGAAATAATTTGGGTAGCCCAAAGGGAAACGAGAACCGTCCGTTGTTTCGCACTTCACCTTCTCCTTTCACCTGCAATGTACATCGTTTGGCCCCACAGCCTGTGACCACGAAGCATGGCGTTCGCTATGAAGACGAAGCAGCAAGGAAAATGCGTGCGCTGGATGCCGAAGAGAAGAATATATTACCTCCCTTAAGGGAGGCGTGCTACGATAAGGGTATAAATCTATTAATAAGATTGTTTAGCTAACCTGTTTTCTGAATGACGGGGCTCCTTAACCCATTTAGCACCGCACTCCCAACATTAGGGACAACACACTTGGAGTTAGACTAGGATAATTTTAAGGGTTGGAAAAGGGCTAACCTATTAATAAAACCGTCAGAATGACATTCTTGTGTAGCAATATGCTATATATAGTATATTATACCTAGACCTTCACTTTGGTCATCGGGTTGTAATTTCAGTTTACGCAAAAACAGTTTTTGTTTGGTGAGGCATAGAGGTCCTCATCATATTAAGAGCATCAGAAAACACAATGGTTGATGCACCTCTACCCTAGCATGTGTCTACTCTTAATACTAATACCTATACTAATACCATCACTACTACTGCTACTGCTACTGCTACTACTACTGCTACTGCTACTGCTACTGCTGCTACTGCTGCTGAGCTACTACTACTGCTACTTAATGCTACTGCTACTGCTACTGCTGCTACTGCTACTGCTACAGCTGCTACTGCTACTGCTACTACTGCTACTGCTACTGCTATTGCTATTACTGCTACTACTAGTACTACTGCTACTACTACTACTAGTACTACTAGTACTACTACTACTAGTACTACTAGTACTACTAGTACTACTGGTACTACTGGTACTACTAGTACTACTAGTACTACTAGTACTACTAGTACTACTAGTACTACTAGTACTACTAGTACTACTAGTACTAGTACTAGTACTAGTACTAGTACTACTACTACTACTACTACTACTACTACTACTACTACTACTACTACTACTACTACTACTACTACTATTACTACTACTACTATTACTACTACTGCTACTGCTACTGCTACTGCTACTGCTACTGCTACTGCTACTGCTACTGCTACTGCTACTGCTACTGCTACTGCTACTGCTACTACTACCACTACTACTAGTTATACTACTACTTAATCTAATACTGGGTCCAGCTACTGTTCAAAATTACGTAAAAAAAGCAACAGCAACAACAACGATATACGGCGTTGCACCACTACCGACATGGCCTGTACACAAACCAAGACTACTTCAACCCAGAGCGGTACAGGCAGAACAGTTTAAAAGTGCAGGGCTCCTTTGGATTAGCGGTGAAGTCAAGACTTCAATGGCAGCAACATGCAATCCTCACAATCTCGAGAGATTTGCTTGGCAACAAAAAATAATATTGTAGTTCGACTACCAAAAAACAAAAAACAAAAAAGAACGCATCGCCACCCTCACAAAATGTTGATTTTTCTTTTTGCGTTTGACTTCCGATACACAGATTGCCTCTCAGATTACAAACGGAACCAATCATGTTTGCCGTACCTTTGTCTCTGCTCTGCTATGACTTCGTGCAAACTCTGAAATCGAAGTGTGGGTTATTGTCACCATTCGAGCGACCGCCCACATACTAGATTGTATCAATATATCAAGAGATACTAGGTCTTTCTTTCAATGTTGTTCAGGTGTTCCTTGTTAAGTGTGCATACTTGCACACCTCTGGGGCAGTATTTCAGCCGGTGCGCAACGCACGGATTACAGGCCGCAACCCAACTTCCACGAGAGACCATACTGGTGGCCACTATAAATGGGTCAGCAGGGGTTTCGACACGGGTGTGGTACGCGTTGACAGCAAACCCTCACAGAACACCCGATACAATATTTGGAGGCCCAAAAAGGTTTATCTCGCACGGATCGTAAGGTCATAAATAACGGATATTGATAGGTGCGTTCTAGGCGCGCCCTCGGGCTATAGCAGACACGCACTCGTAGGGGAATTAAAATAAGTGAAGCAATGTGATGAAATCAAGTTTATTTTTTTGAAACTTAATTTCAAGCTTGAAACGTTCGCGACGAGCGACGGCCAGGCGCTCTGTATGGCTCTCTCCAGTGTTGTCGTAAGTCTCCTTGTAGCAGTCGAACAAGCCACATAAACAATGGTGGAATCAGCGGTCATTGTTTGGACGAGCTTGACGTTGTAGGAATGTGGCGGCCAAGACTCCGTCATGAGGGCAATACTTGGGAGATCACAGCAGATCTTGAGAACTATTTTCCGTAAAATCACGTCCCATAATACGAACTAAAAAAATAATCTCAGGTCGAGATTATTGGACGAAATCAAGACATGCCATTCGCACGGGGTCATCGTCGGTTTGCTCACCGTTTGCACGTGCCCGGTTAGTGGAAGCCATAGAGAGTACGCGTAGTCGTACGCACTGTCGCCAGCGCTCCCCTCTTTGAGGGTAAACTTTCGCACCTTCACCTATCCGACATAAAAAAAGACGCATGTGCAGTTGGACAACATTTGGTTATGATCTGTTGTTCTACCGTACGCAGCTCTCCAGCAGGAGCGGGGCCAACGCGAGCGGCCAATGAGGCAGCCTGCGTTCAGGCACAACTAGTGTTTTCGAACACCTAAAACGAACCATGTTTACGCGGGATTTGCAACAAGTGTTGACGAGATGGCATGCCATACAGTACATGCGTCAGGAGAAAGCAGCAGAGAAGTGCATGAGATGCTGGTTCGTTATCGCTGAGTGGTATATATTGCAGTGCACGTTTTTTTTGTGCTTGTTTTTCTTCCGTCGGGACGTTTTCTGCCCGTTTTTGTGACCACCGGCCAGGTTTCAGGGATACGGGCTATTGCGAGAAACATCATCATCCCTTCAAGGCCTCACTTCACAGCTGACACACCTGAAAATATACACACAGACTCCACGGGGCAAAGTTGCTAGACGGTAGCAGACACCATGAACACGAAACAGAGGTCTATTTGTCGATTCATGGGCACTCTGACCGACCGCCCGACCGACCTCTGTGGCGCTTGGAAGGTGCACGTGTGGCAACCTTGAAGCAAAAAAAAAAACGCAAACGAGACGCTGACATTGCCCGGTGTTCTGATACCGCCGCGCGAGTTACTACCAGGCATTATCACGCGCGCCACCGCGTTTGAATGGAGAACACAAGGATAACGGAGGAGTTATTTTGAATTGTGTTTGTCTCGTCCGACGTGAGCGGCACCGTACCGTTCCGACACCTTTGTCGAAGGAAAGGGTCTGGAGACGGTGCCCCATGGACAGGATGTGCACAAGCCCGTCCTGAGCTGTCGGGTGCTGGTTGTCGGCCATGCCTCGGCCTCGTCTGGCCAAGCTGTCGTACGCCATCCGTTGTCTCGCGCCCATGCCGGGGCCGACCTGCACCGACATACAAGGAAGGAGGATATGCGCCGAGGGATGGCATGATATGTAGCAACGACATTCACTACACACTCGTCTCGTTCCGTTGCTCCTTTCTTTCCCCCCACGTTCCAATTCACACATGCCCTACGTTCCGTTAGACAGCACCACAAGGATTTCATCCATGGTTTTATGTGGAAGGCTACCGCCGACATCAGTTCCAGCACCGGTGTCGCCCTTCGGTCTCCGCAGCCGGGCACGGGGGCAGCTTCTTAAAACGAGTCCCGTCGAGGTTACAATATTCCTGATCACTATTAATAGGGCAAAAGGAATTAACGCCGCCCGCTAGTCGCCACATGCGAAAGAGCTCACGGGGAACAGACCATTAAGCGAAGTGCGCGAGCGAAATCGACGCTACGTGCGCGGTATTATGCAGTAAATAAAGTGCACTATGAGAGTTACCCTATCATGTGGTGCCTGACGCGCTGCTGGGTGCGGCCACATGAACAAGCAACCGCTCGACTTTTTGACGCTCACCTGTTCGACGAGCTGGAAATCTTGGGCTATCCGTTGGGCGACCATCTCCTCCAGCAGAGGCTTCACGCTGGGTGTAACGCGACAGCACGTTTGCTTCAGAATGAAGTTGACAGGGCGTGCGTGGGTGGGCGGCAGTATGGACTAAAACTGCACGCGTCTAGAGATACTGATGAACACAAGTCGGCTCCTATACAACTGAAAGTAAGCCAGCGACGTGATCGGTAGCACAGCGGCTGAGGACAACACAGAACTGCGCCCAGCTCCAGCACCAGCATGGCATGATACTCCACCTGGGGCGCGGACGCGGTTAACAGCGCAAGAGCGGTCGCAAGCCCGCAAGACCCCCCTAGTTCTGCTAGGCTGCCGATCAGAGGGAGCATCAACGTGCCGACCAAGCGCTGGTGCTGCCGCACCGAGTAAGTCTGCGGGTGAAACAACATCCCCACCAATCCTCGTGCTAACCACTGCACAATTCGGCTAAAGTTCGCGCGCACAAGCAGCGCAACCGTGCAGCCTAAGAAGGGGCAACTTGCAGTGTTACAACACGTTTTTCGATGCCGAAAACTGCGAATACATAAAATCTGTAGTGCTGTAATGGCACGTCTGGAGGTCAAGTTGCGCGTTTTCAGTTTTGGTTATCCGCGTGGCAGCCAGTGCCTACCTGTCGAGGGTGAGCCCTGGACCTAGTACGATGTCGTGATTTGATTCCGTGTAGTCATCCATCATTTCCTGCAGTAAGGGGGGGACGTTGTGGTAAGCCGGCGAAGAGGAACGAGAGCACGGGCCAATGATCCGCGTTTTTGATTATAATTAGGCACCGTTTTATACATACTATGGCACTAAAACCGTCAACTCCTTGCAGGGAAAAAAAACGCAATTACAACATGATCACCAGAAATGCTACGGTAGCTTCACGAACACAGCAAGCAGTGGTCGGCACTATCCACAGGCGTTGGTAGAGGTTCTTCAGCGCTCAAGGCGATTCACGGAGCTCATACGTAAAAGAATGGCTGACAAGTGCTCATCCTACTCATATGCACTGCCATTACGTAGTTGTTGTGATCAACAGCATGCGTGAAGCTCGACGCGGGTTACAACATCACAAAACATGCTGATTCCGGCAAAAACGCCGTCGAGGCTACTTTTTACAGTTCACGCTTGTCGCCGCGGACCGTGTGTGCTTGACAATATGAACGGCCGAAACAGAAACACATAACACCACCCCGTCCACCCTCAAAATACCCGTCGATCGCCCGCGCACGGCCAGCGCAAGACAGCCTCACGTGTGGGGAAGGAACGAAGTCGATCGACAGCGGCAGGAGGGCTGGCTGGCAGAGCGAATTCCAGATCGGCCCTGGCATGGTATCCATAGTGTGGAATTCGGTCTCCCCAGGAGGAAACACGTGCGTCCACCGACGCCTGTTGTGCGTCCGGCTGTTGAGTAACTGCCGATCCAATATTGTCCCGCAACGGTAACGAGGTGCACGCGCGCAGTAGCCGAGGAGGAGGTGGGTGGGTTGGGGAATGAGGTCGTCAACTCGACAAGTAACAGCGCTAGGTGAGGCATAATCAACACATCTGGAAATAAACGGACCGTAGTTAGCTAGCTGTGCAGAGCGAAAACACTTGCTGTACTGTCGGATAGTGTTGATGTCAGCCTCCTATGGGGCCCGCCCCTTGATTCCCGCCCTCCCCACCTCCCCCCACCCCGTCTCTACTGCTCCACCTCTAGAGTAGCAGTAGCACTGCCGCCCAAAACCCGCGCCGTAGCGGCCGACCAACCTCTGTCTCATCCTGCTTCTTGAACGGGTTAAACTCAGCCGCAACAGCCCGACTCCTGACAGCAGCCAGCTGCCCTCCTCCAACACCAGTCTCGCTGTGGCCTGTGCTACTCCTCCCGCGCCCGGATGAGTCACGCCGAGAATGGAAGCCGCCGCTCCCGCTGCTGCACGCGGTAGTGGCAGAGATCATGGTGGCAGATCCGGTGCTGCCAACGCTTGCCTGACTACGACCATCACGATCAAAAGCCTCGCGGTCCACGTTGGTGTTGTCGGCGCTGGAACTGCAAAGGACAGCGATCAATACCGTTCGGAACACAAAAGTGTGAGTACCCAGCACAAGGCAATTATTCGCATCGCAAGATAGGCGTCGCTTCCAACAGAGAACGGAAAGATTTTTCTACCTCCTCCTCGGCAATGGCGGGCATGGCACAGAACGAGTGTTGGGTTATTCCCGCAACTCCATACAGCTAAAAGTGCTCTTTGCATGAAGATCCGCTGCGGAGTGCCGGGCCTTTGAACCTACTATTTCAAGCAAGGTGTACGTCTACAAAGCACGAGCATGATCAAGGCACAAACGTACCACACAAAGACAAGCGCGAATATCGTCAGTCCATCGGCGTCGGACGAAAAAAAAAAAACGCCCACCGCCAAAGGTTACCGCGTAGAGGACTGACCATTTTGGGGGCTGGGTCTGCCCAACCAAAGCTCCGAAAGCCTCGGCAGACTCTTGGCTTTGGGGGTTGGGCACCGAGAAGCGCGGTCGTCGCAGCGGGGCGTTCAATTTGTCCCCCTTCAAACTGGACAGAACTCCGGGTGTCTCCAGGCTCGAGCTCGGTCTCGACCAGGCCCCACCAACGGGAGATCGGCCATGCCCATACCCGTGCCCGTGCCCCCCAACACCTGCCCTGTCCGTACCCCCCTTTGGCACCGCGCGCGGCGAGCTCCTCTGGGCGAACTTGCCCCCTTTCCGACCGGCATCCGACTTGCGGCTATCACTGCACGCCCTCTCAATCTTCACGGGCACCGTCCCGGCAGACAATATATTTGCGCCTTGCGTCCCCCCGGCCAGCGGCGTCTTTGCGCCCCAAACCCTCCCCTTTGATTGAGGCAATCTTCGACCAGCTGAGGTCGCGGATGGCGGCGGCGCTGCTGCGGGGCTGTGATCACCCTGGACCTTCAGGGACGATTTTGCTGGAGACTTCCCCAACGCTAACATCGGCGGAGCTTCGTCACTTTCCGCGTACGGCCCCGCCGGAGACGGGGCAGGGTTGTCGAGAGCCAGCTGTGGTGTCCACAACGGGGTCGGAGCGCCCTGGCGTGCTGTGCCAGTCGGTGATCTACCACCGGCATGCGACTTTGATGTCCCGTCGGTCCCACCGCCGCCATCGCCAACGCCGTGGTTCGACTCTGCCGCATGCTTGGCATTGAATTTCGGCAACGGATCCTTCGACAAAGGCCATAACGAGTTGCCTGGCGACGTGGAAGGTTGGGCAGTCTCCTGCTTTTTGCTCCATCCCCAGCGCCGCGGGACAGGGGCAGCGGGGGACCGTGAACGTGTAGACGGGCCTCCCCGTTCCCCGCTGCCGCTCGGTGCGCCCGCGGCAGTGGTCGATCGGTCGGTAAATTCCTGGGGCGTCGGTGATGACGTGGCGGAACTGCCGTCGGTTGATGCGCCTCCGGTGTCGCTCACTGTGAAGCTTGACCGTTTGCCGATAGACGCCATGTGCGTGGCAGGTTCACTGGTCGTGGTTTCCGATACCGGACCGTGCGCAAGGACGGGAGGATGGCGGCACAAAGAGATTTTATTATGTTCCACGAGCGTAGTTGGGAGTTTTCCTATGTCTTGGTTTTATCATTGGAAAAACGAAAACAAGTAAAACTAAAGTTGGCACCTTTTTACGCCCTGGCGGTGCTACGTACCCGTGGGTAGATGGGTAGCCACCGGTACGGAACAGCTTACTTCTCGGCAATTGACGCCCTGCACGGGCGGCAAAAAGTAACGGTCGGCGCAAGCGTTGACAGGCAATAACCAGACCAATAAAAGAGAGCGGGCGTTAACTCACAAAGGTTGCGCCACGCGGGGGAACCGCGTTGTACGTACCAACCAACACGCCCCCCCACGTGAAAATACCAGCGCCTACCAACCCATCCACCCACCCACCTGATGTAAGTTTGCGTATCTTCGCTGGTAGAATGCTGAGCCTTGTTCCCTCCCGCCGTTGGACCAAATGAAGGCAGTCGCGAAAACGACGAGGGTGTCTCAGCAGGTCGGCTGCCCCAGTCCCCCATCTTGGCCACCCTGTTTGAAGCCCGTGGCGGGCGAGGCGCTTCCATCATCGGCTACGCCACGGTAAACCAGGAAAGACAATAAACAGCCCACAGGTTTTACGAGGTAACCCCACAAGGTACACGAGGAGCGAGAGAACGATTTAAGCGACGCTTCGGAACGAGAACGCATATACAGCGCGGGAGGAGAACCCCTGCAAGTCGCGGTCGTCTTGGGTCGAGACAACACCTTGTGCCGCGTTCACTATATTTCAGTGTGGAATCCCTGCAACTCACCTCCAATTTTCACCACACCGCCCACAAACAATGGTAGAGCTTGTGAAATACCAACACGATAAAGCGACACACTGTTAACGAGACCTCATGAATATCCCATGAACAATCTCTACCGGCAAGCTGCTACCCGTTCGCGACTGAGCTGTCGATGCCAGGTGAAACAGCAGACCCCCGGCGCCAAAGAATAGCGGGAATTCACGCGTCACCTCCCTGTCCAGCAGGACTGCCAGCAGCAGCACCCGGTAACTTAATGCTTACATTCAGACCACTAGGTGCGGTGTAAAATATGGATCATCTTCCACGCCTCCCACGAGGACGACGGCAACCGAAGCCCACCTGATCAACCTGCTCGTCGTACTCGTCGTACTTTGGCTCCATCAGCCGCCACACTTCGTCTGTCATCTTCTTCCTCTCGAACTCCGGATACGACATTCCGTCCGTTATCCCTTTCCCTGCAGACTTCGACGTGTCGATGGCGGCAGGCGCAACTGGTGTCGACCCGCCGCCGCTACCGCCGCTGCCGCCGCTGCCGCTGCCACCGCTGCTGCCGCTAAATCCCCAGACCTTTCCTCCTGCCGGGTAACCGCGAGGAGACCCTCTCAGGGTCGGCTGTGCTGACACCCCAACGTAGCTATCCTTATCAGGCCACGGCCGAGCAAGTTGCGACAGTGTTGACCTACCCAAGCTCCGCGGGCTCCCGACGTATCCGGCGCCTGGTGGCGTCCCCAGCCCATCTGACGTGTGGCGGGCGGCAAGCGATGGGCTGGAACCCGTCGGCGATTTTGTTCGGCGCCCGTGTGGGGTAAGAGGGGGGATGGCGGCGTCGGCGGTGGGGGTGGGGGCGGGCGACACAACACGTGAGTCGGCTAATCTTCGCGCGAATTCGGCCGCCCCTTCCATGCCCGGCGGCGGCTGCGGGTACATCTCTTCGGCCGTGTGCCAACGCTTAAGCGCGAAGGGTTTGGTTTGTTCTAGACCTCCCTCAGCCTTACTCGCCCGCGTCTTCTCCTCGGTGTTTGCATTGCCCCACGGCGTCTCAAGGTCACGATCGTCGGTGATGTCTATGGCGCCAGTCTTCTCGTGGCCTACGATTACGGCGAGTATCTTGGGGATGCAGAGCGTGTCAACATCGATGCTACCGTCCGATTTCCGAATGAACGGCCTGGGCCACATAAGCTTTGGCATGGAGACCGGCTTGTCAATGCAGGTGGCGCGAGGATGCTCGGGTGGTGTGCTCGAGAGACCCTGCGGCGTCGCCTTCGGGAAGTCGAACTTGGAAACGTCACGCAGTTTCCGAGGTTTCGCCGCAGCCGCAAAGGTCAGGTTCATGAAGTGCGGCACCTGAAAATAAAGGCACGTGCGGATCACGATAGTTGGGCAGTTACGGTAACTGTTTGCTGTAGAAATCTGTGGTAAATGTCCTAAGAGCATTGACACCGATGTGCACGTGAAGTACGGCCCCTGCAGATAAACGCGAGCAGATCACGATAGTTCGGCAGCTACGACGATTGCTTCTGCTCTTCTACAATTTCGGGGGACATGTCCTAAGAACATGTCCTAAGAACATGTCCTAAGAACATGTCCTAAGAGCGTTCACGCCAGTGTGCTCGTTTTTCTCGCGGATGTAGGTTTTCTACGGCTACGGGACCGTGTCGCATCGCAAGGCGGGGACAGAGATGTCGGCATTTGGGGTCTTTCAAAGAGCTCGCGGGCGCAAGGCGGTGAAATGTGGATTCAGCGTCAGAGGTCAAGCCATGGACAGCCGCCATTTGGTATCTCTCTCTCGCGTGGATCCCGCGCTCGGGGATTCCCGGCCGGCTGTAACGTGCAGGGCTAAGCTGCCTCTAACGTCAATGCCGCACAATCTGTCTGTTGCCCCCGCGGTCTAAAAGGTGGCGACGTAGCCTGTCGGGCGGTTTGGTCACGGGTCAATTATCAACAAAAGAGTTTTACCTACTTACAAGCGTCGCGTGTTCATCGAAAATTGCGGCCAACGCCGAAAAAATGACCACCCAGAAAGTGCCTGTGTAGCGTGTTAGAAACACAAGTGAACGCGGGTTAACTGGCGCTAGGCGTGCTAAACAAATTGAGTACGAGGTACCTGGTACGCGACAAGCGAGCCATGCTGCGGTCGAGGGGGTGCTAATGGCACAAAAATCAGCACCGGTGGTGTTTACGACTCGGCCCAGATTCGATCAAATGGACGATAGTCTACTCTAGGTATTCACTGCATCTTTATTTCGATTTTTTTCCTAGGTGGTCGGGGTCAGGGCTAGGAGTAGGGTTGGTGTTTAAGGTCAACCACGTGTCAAGCATTTTGTCGAAGCTGGACCAAGATCTACACAGCCCTCCAAAACATTACGGCTGATGAGCTTTTTCAACGTGCATCTGCCCAGTATAATAACAATGATAATGAATATAACAATAATAATAATAATAATAATAATAATAATAATAATAATAATAATAATAATAATAATAATAATAATGATGATGATGATAACAACAACAAGAATAATAATAATAATAATAATAATAATAATAATAATAATAATAATAATAATAATAATAATGATGATGATGATAACAACAACAAGAATAATAATAATAATAATAATAATAATAATAATAATAATAATAATAATAATAATAATAATAATAATAATGATGATGATGATGATGATGATGATGATGATGATGATGATAATAATAATAGTAATAATAATAACAGTAATAATAATAGTAGTAATGATGATCATAATAATAACAACAAAAACAACAGCAATAGTAACAACAACAACAACAACAACAGAAATAATGACAATATAGTCTATCGGGGGGCAACGTAATCAACAAAATAATTACAAACATGATTCTTAGGGGGGGGAGGGGGCGGGGGGCGTACTTATTTGTTGCTTGCCTTAGTCATTCTACCATTGACTACGCATCCCTTTCGAGACGGAGCACCGTTCCTACTCCGAATAGAGACACCCACAACATTTGGGCGCTCATTACGCTTCTTCCATATATTACATGGAAACTGTTTGCTTATCCTATCCCCGTCCTGTTTCGCCGTTTGCGGCCACCATCTATCTCCTAGGATTGCGATCGTTTTCTCGCTACTATCTAGTCTACCGCTCTTCCATGTCACACACGTCTAATTTCCTCATCTCCTCTAACGCATCTCGTTCCTCCTTGTATATTTCACATCCGCCTACTATGTGAGTCCTACTCTTTTTTATTGTGCCACACGGGCACATGCTTGTAACCACGTCCTCTCCTCCCCATTACTGGTATATCTCTTCTTGTTTCTGGAAGGTGCAGGCCCCCCACACGAAATCGCAGTTTCAGTTTTTCGCGTAGTCCATTGGGCCGTGCAGAAACATTTATTTGCAATATCTTCCCTCAAACCCCCGTATATCTTTTAAGTACGTCTCCTCTTTCACCTTATTCTTTAGCGCTAGTCTTTCCCTTTTTTCTACTCTTTATTTTACTTCTGTCTTGTACCCGCCAAACTTCTCTATAGACCGTACCTCTTCTTGGTCTCCCCCTAAATACTTCCATATTTTCTCGACTATGTTATCCCATCTTATTCCAGCTCGCCCTTTTGTTATTTTCTCTTATGCAGCCCTGTCAACTATGGCTGGCAGTCTTTCCCTTTTTTCTACTCTTTATTTTACTTCTGCCTTGTGCCCGCCAAACTTCTCTATAGACCGTACCTCTTCTTGGTCTGCCTCTAAGTACTTCCATATTTTCTCGACTATGTTATTCCATCTTATTCCAGTTCGCCCTTTTGATATTTTCTCTTATGCAGCCCTGTCAACTATGGCTGGCAGTCTTTCCATTTTTTCTACTCTTTATTTTACTTCTGTCTTGTACCCGCCAAACTTCTCTATAGACCGTACCTCTTCTTGGTCTCCCTCTAAATATTTCCATATTTTCTCGACTATGTTATCCCATCTTATTCCAGCTCGCTCTTTTGTTATTTTCTCTTACGCAGCCCTGTCAACTATGGCTGGCAACCTCTTTTCTGGCATAATTCTTAGGAGGGGGTGGATGTTAATGGATTTCACAAAAGAGGGACGCAATACCTTCCCTATCCCATTGGCAACATGAAATATTTTTGGTCATACGCCAAAAAAATGGGACTGCTTGTCAGCTTCCCCGTCAATTCTTCCCAAAAACATTTTCAGAGGGAGGTACATAACTCCTTACTAAGTCCTTATGGGAGTAACCTGAGAAAAACATACTGTAGTTACCTCTCCTACCGCAGCATGACTCAAACAAAGCCAGGGAGGGAACTCAAGTCCAGAGGGAAGGAGGGGTCTACTGTGTGACGTCCGGCCAACGTGCGGCACTGGACTATAAACTGCGATTTGTAAAAGCTGGAGCTGCAGCATTCTCAAAAGACCAAGCGGCTGTCTACGTATCCGTCTCGAGCAGCTTCCAGCGCGTGCATCACGCCTGCACTTGCTAGTTTTTGCAATCCTCATCGTGGGTACAGCTCAACGACAACAACACAGTCCGGTGGGCGGTTGCTCGATGCAAGGTTCACTTTCACGACTGCCACCATCGGCAAACGAAATAATCAATTGAGCAGCTGTTCAAAGCGACAACAACTACACTGCACCACAGGATGACCCACCTCGTACTTCGGATTCTCGTGGATGAAGGCTTCCTCGCTGTTTAACATGGGATTCAGTCGAGCCGAAACAGGGGAGTCGGCACCTTGCTGGGAAACGTGCTGCTGCTGCTGTTCGTGCTGCTTCGCCTTTGCAGCAGCTGCCGAAGCCGCTTCTAGAGGATTGGCTGGAGCGGCGTCGACGGGGACGAGCCTCTTGGAGATGAACAGGGGGGCAGTGTGGAGAGGGGGCTGGCTTAAGGACACCATGTCCATCCCAATGCCGTTATCCATCATCCTCTGGGTTGTGGTAGCTGCGCGGTGAACAAGGAGGCAGGGGCGGGCGGGCAGAAACTCGCGGAGGTAGGTAGCAAGTCTACATTGCGAACGTCCGCGGGTGGCAGTCGGCGGAGGAGGAAGCGAAGAGCGCAAAAGGGGGGCGAGGAGAACGAGGAGGAAGAGAATCATGCGTGCGAGTACATGGCGTTTAAACGCCGGGGATGCCAAAACCTCGGGGTTCGAGACGAGCTCGGCTTGTGACTATAGCAATATATAACGTCTGCCGGGCAGCGAAATCATTGATCCACTAGCACGAAGCATGCCGTACGCACCTACGCAAAACATACCAACTTGCCATCCGTACTTGAGCTCGGTGAAGCAACCCGGTCATCGTCACGAATCCTTGCTATCAGTGTTACGACAGCATTGCGTTAAATCTGGCTCAGTCCGCGCGGTGAGCGAGTCTTGTTGGGCCCCCGATGTCGGCGACGAATCGGGAACCCTTAATTTATCGCAAAATGGCAGGACCAGGAACACTGGGGATCGAGAGGAAATAGCGTGGGTACTATTTATAGGGCGTTACTATTAACATGCATGTGGCATTCACGGCCTGGCTGACACTGTACCATTTCGGCCAAAAGCCCCACTGGCACGATGAACATCACACAAGGGGCCGCTGCGCGCTAGTACTTACCAGAGAGCCCGCCATCCACATTGAACACGCCTGTGCCGGCAGAGATCATCACCACGGAGTTTCCGGACCGAGTGAGATCGCGATCCACGTAGTGCTTCTGGAGCACGTTCAAGGTGACATTGATAGCCTGCGGCACAACGGTCAGGGGCAGCGCCAGCGGAAACGGATGATACGGTTACTCGATCGCATGTACCTCCAAATACGATCCCGGCGGCGAATACCCGCCGAACCTCCACGTTGCGAGCGAACAAAAACGGCGCGGGCGCTGCGGCTCGACTCCGCGTCATCAAACGAGCCCCGGGCAACATCTGCAGATGTTACATGGATAGCTAAAAACAAGAGGCGATGCGTGGGATTGCGACGACAAGCACAAAAACAACAACGTCCCACCGCCCCACAGTCGCACCGTCCCACCTCCAGAACGTTTCCTGAGCTTGCGTTGCACGGGATGCAGAGGCGTACGCCTGGGTAGCGCAAATCCAGGTCGGGGGACTCGGCCTCAGATACGCTGGCGGTGCCAGCTCGACTTCGGCCCCCGTTCCTGGCTGCGGGTATGGAGGAGTTGAGATCGACCTTCTTGTACCAGCCCATCGTCACCGGGAACTCCATAAACTCGTCGTAGAGTCGCCACACCAGCCTCATCTTGTCTCCGCCGAGCTGGGCCCTAGTCTCATTGTGGACCACAACCTAGGAATCATTAAACAGGAGAGGGTAACAAGGGATATACGACAAGCGCCATCATGCGGCATAGGCACGCTCACAAAATACGAGGTTGTGGAGGAGTTAAGGGCGTCGCGTCGTCCAGTGAACAGGGCATGAAAACAGTAATACACAGTGGTTGTGCCTGGCCTTCAACAGCTCGCATCTGTGTCGGAGCGAAACGGCATGCGGTGCAGCCGCTGACAGCTTTTAGGGTGCAAGCAGCCAATTTCCGCAACGGCCCAAAACAAAACAGAACCCTCTTTATGGTGCGATCGCTTCGTGTCCTTATGTGCAGGGAGTTGCCGCATTTTTAGAAGGGACACAGTGCGGAGGAATGTGCGACTGACGAATGGATCCGAACAAGTGTATTACCCCCGCGCCAGTCCTGTGTCGCGCCATCGCCGGAACGGGATTTTCCCCGAGGTCCTTCAAAGGGGAAAAGTATCAAGCAGAGCAATTCGTCATACCGTCTGATTGCTGATCGGGCTTTGATCTATTTCGACAAGCGGCGCATAGAGACTGTAGGACAACATCAATATCAGAAACGCACACTGAGGTTCTGAGGTTGACGTTATTAGTCGCAAGGCTTACAAGGCATATTTTGATAGTCAGTACGGTTCCTGTTACACGCATCCGACGTTGTTCTCGAACTGCACGCGAGACGCGGATTACCTGGGCATGGCAAGGAAAATATTCAACAGATAAAGGTATAAGTCGCGTCATGATATGCTTTGGGTTGAAGCTGAAACTGGAGGCTAACGTTTGCACACACACGGTACGGTACATCCCCAACGCCTAGCAAGAGTGCAATACGACGTTCACGTTCAACCATCGCGAGGCAAATATCTGGTGTGTGCGCCATCTCAAGTTAATCTGCAGCTGCAACCCGCTTGGAGGGAAAAATGAAGCAAGACACACACAGGCTCCCCAAACAAAGACCCCGCACAATTGCGGTTGGAATGCTACCATCTGGTCGTGACGTCACTGCATTTTCGCGTAAGTACGTACTGTACAGTAGTAGTGAACCAATGCTGCACCTTGTACGTGTCTTCGTACAGCCTTCCATCGGGCGCTGTTAAGATGGGCCTGGCGTAAAGCTTTTCTTTCGGTGTGATAGGCTCATATTTCTTGATTTTCACGAGACGCGTCGTCACAAAACGGGGGGGGGGGGGCAGAAGGCACGCGCAAAGCACAGGGGGAAAACTTTGTCAAGAAGTTATGATTTGCTTCCATTGGGATGATTCTCTATCCCGTACAACACGTTTCACTGGAGCTTCGGAGTTCCACTCTTCCGACGAACAGAAACCACTCCCCGCTGGTGGGATCACGACATAGGCCTGGCGTTTCCAGAAAACAATAAGTTATGAGTGCTGCCTAATGGCTTTTACACGTGGGCCACCTTGGAGCAATACTGCGGCAACTGAACAGGAAACAAAAAAACAACGGCGTAACGTCGTTCCCATGCTGGACGCGCGCGGAGGGCACCATACACGAAAAAGAAACACATTTCGTCGGCGGAGTATGCGCTCGTTGGCTTCACAAGTGGGTCGTCCGGTCCCATGTATCCGACCGCGAGATTACTGATGGCATTCTGCCATTATGGAAGTGCTGGGTTGGAATGAGCCTGCCTCCAGCCGTTGCTGGTGATATCACCCATACTTTCTGTCTCGCTCTACTCTGATTGTTGTTCTGATCACCTAGCCCGTCTGGGGCCTCATGTGGCTCGCGCCCTTGCTGTCTTCCGGGCCTCCATGCCCCTACTTTACTCTGAACGCTACCGTACCTTTCAAAAACCGACTTTGCGCACATTCATAGCCTTCTCCACCCCTGCATCCCGTAAATTCAGACCTTGTTGCCGTAGAAGTGGGTTCGGCAGAAAAAAACGACCGTCAGATGGTGGGTCACGTCCAGCTCTTTCCACCTGTCTAGCACGTTTTCCATGAACCGGAGGAACACCTCGTAGTAGCACTCTCCCTGTTGATTGACGTCATACATTTCGGTCGACAACTGCCACGGTGCGGGGCGGGGAGGCAGCGCGTAAAGCGAGCAACAGAATGGGCACAATCCATAAAATGTCAAGGGCGGGCAGGGCCTGCTCTGCTAGAAAGGGAAAGAACACGTGACATCAGCTGTACCAGGTACCAGGTACCTGGTATGTCTGTTATAGGTATGTCTCGAAACTGGCATGCCCACCAACCTGCTGTAAAGTAGCGGTGCGCGGGTGACGGTCAGCGGCAAAGACTGATAGCAGGCAGACACGCAGGGTCCACTCAGTAGCCGGTAGCACGTACCATACGTCAAAGTCAAGAAGCAAGCAGCCGAACCAGATAGCCACGTCCCATTCCATCCTTCCCCACGGATTCCAGCTAGTGCGGTCCGAGCCACAAAAAAAAAACGGTTCGTTCGCCCTACGGCAAGCGCCAGGGGGGTTGTTCATAGCTCTACACCTCCAAAAAATGAGGAGAGCTTCAGGGTAAAACGTCGAACGGCCTGGCATCCCCTCTTTCCCCGCCGGCGTTCCGTTCCTGAGCACCAAGGAGCGCACTCGCCATCGCGAACAGCGAATCACGCCGTTAATGGAGCTTCGTGCCATTCGCAGCGCCAGTAGCGGCCCTCGCAACAAGATTAAGCGCTGTAGATCTGAACCCGCGTTTTGGGGGAAAACCTACTTGGACATAATGTGGGGGATACATTGTTCATTTTACAGCAGTAAAAGGGATAACATTGCCATCGGATCAACAATGACCGCTCGTGTGACGGCCGGTCGTCTATCCCGGCTTACATGTACGGGTATATCGCAATCATAGCTCGGGCGTCACCTGTACGAGCCAGAAAATGCGTGAGGACCTCGACCTACAGCTGACGTGCGTCCTCTTCGAGATGACACCCGCGTTCATCGGCTTCTTATTCCGGTTGACGAGGTTGACGCGAGCGCGCATCATTCCCTGCGCGTCGTCCGAAAAATGTGCGGTTCGCGAAAGAAAAAAACAGCGCACGCTTCAGCTGTGCGAAAACAGCAAGTGCGTCCGCACTGAAATCCACGAGTTGACATTTGCGAGTCCAGAGGAGGCGTACAAGGGATGAACTTCTAACGCGTGTCTCGAACCGTTTGGAGCACCCATGCCAAGCTAGGCATGGATGCTAACAAAACAAGACGAGCGACAAATGCCGAGGGGGTGCATGCGGTCGGTACGTGCAGTACACCGGCACACACGTGATCAATTTCTCCCTACTTTAGTCGCCCGACAGCAAGCGATTAGCGCCCTTTCACTTCTCACCGGAAGGTTGAACATCTTGCCGCCGTAGGCGGTCTCGCCGTTGATAGCGTTCAAGAACCGGTACAGGTCAGCCCGGGGCACGAACATCCCCTTGATGGTCAGCTCCACGTGATCCGCTTGTACCTCCTCCGGTCGCACCTGGCACATGGTGATTCTCTGTTCGTACATCGCACAGATGATAAGGCGTGCGGGGCGACGGGCAGGGAGGCGGATAAGCGGGACGCTCTGCTCGACGCAGGCACTTCCAATTTTACGGACGAGCGGTCCTCCTTCCGTGAGTAACGCGCGTGCAATCGTGTACCAGGCATCACAGTTGTTTAAGAGCTTGCTCAGAGCACAACCTTATTCATTTATTTTCCGGTAGATACACCACACGGTGTACGACAGGGAAATATGGCGGCGCAATCGCACTTGTCATGATGGAACTCCGGTACACAGCATGATGGTTGAGTTAATGAACCTGATTGATGCGCAGACGCAATTGTACGGGACGCCGCGGCGTGCGGGTAGAGCACACGGTGCACGCAACTCTCTGGTCCAAATTGGCAATATCGTCAGGAAAAAGGCAGGTCTCGTATAACCGAGAGGAGGAAGTGCCGACACCGGATCGCTTTCTCGCGCAATCGAATGAACGGAACCGAAGTGGCCGCAAATTATAGCCCAGTACACCATCTAAAAGCTTGATTCAACGACATACGCGTAAGCCATCATGTCGTAGCGTTGGTGCATAGCCCTGCGTCGTACTCACAAGTACCCAACAGGGTCCAAACACCAAGGCTATCTTTACGGAGCGTGGGTTGCAAAACGACGCGTTTGCACATATACGGTAGAGCACGTGCAACGGAGCCGCGGTAGTGCAGCAATGGCGCAGGGTGCATCAAGGGAATGCAAACAGCTGCTGCGATGGTGCAATAATCCCAGGCTCTCACATCGGCAGACAGGTCGAAGGTGTCCCTCACAGATCTGCGCAAGCTGAAGGGGGAAAGCCCAGCCAAGCTTTTTAACGTCACCTGGTACCGGTATGTATTCCGATATTTCCACGAGGACAGAGCATCAACATGGGTGAGGATAATCGACCAGTCAGGGGTAAGGCGGCACACATCGCGAAGCATGGATGGAACTGTATCTACCTGATAGTTGACGGGCACGATAGTTCTTGTCGCACTCGAAGGCAAACCAGCCACGATTGTTTGCGCACCAAGTGATCGCGACCGAGCAGCGAGCAGCACAAGCACAAAGCGGTCCACTTCCAGCAGCGCACACCATCCACACATGTGGCATGTCAGATATGCCACAGGAACAGCGCTCCAAATCCAATTTTCTAGAGGGCCACGGTCATGCACGGCATGACGGTGTGACAGCATCATATACTGTGCCGCCTTGTAAAGAACTAAGGGGATTCAGAAAGGCCTGGCACACGGCGCAACAAGCCCGGTCCAAAACAACAAAATGCAACGGTGGATTTCTTGCAGGTAACCCGCAAGCATGCTCACTTTCAGCACGAAGACCGCACCGCGCACCCTCAACCGATAGGTAAACAAGGAGAAACTCACGTAACACTCGCATGTTTTTCCCCGCTTGCGACTTATTTAAAACTACTACTGCTGTGGTGATCTTGACACGCACATAGGCACACGGCAAGAAATCTCACAACTTTCGAGCCCGTCCATTCAAGGTAACGCATTTTCGTTCCGAACATATATTTCACCTTCAGCACCACCATTTCTTCCTTGGGCGCGCGTTGCTTTTCCGGCGTTTCCCCAGGCATTGGTGTGTTCCACAGCCCCATGAGGTCTCCGTTCCTGACCGACGTAAGCACTTCCGGGTTGACTAAGAGTTCCGCATCATGGAACTGGTTCTCGTGGATCGAGTGAAACCTGACCACAAATCAGCGGCAAGATATCAGGATGAGCACGATTTTGAGGCACAATGAACAGCAACGGCTGACACGGAGGACAAAACGAAGAACGACAAGCATGGAAATGGTCAGTGGGTAAAAGCCGAAAATCCTTTCTACGTATACCGCGGTGCTCGCAAGAGAGCTACAGGTACCTGGTACCGACTATCTGGCACGGGTGGAAGTTCTCGAAGGACTTTTCAAACATGGCTGCCTCCGATGATGGTCTAGCATACAGCACGTCAGCAGCTGACGTTGAGGTCTTGGACCGAGGCGGGTCATTCTGCACAGCTCCTTTAGGTTAGCTATGGAATAGTGGCGTGCGGCCAAAAACATAGATATCTCGAGTTCAGGAAAGTAAAAATGCTCTAAATCTCGCCGCAGACAACAGCGGTCTTTTAACTGATGTTCCGGATTCATAACACGAGCATAAAGCTACGAGAGCTGGGCACGACATCTCCAAGAAAACCGCACAAAAAAGAAGGGGCCATTGGCGAGTAGGGTTTAAATTGCCATCTCCGTCACCGTCTTGCGAGGAGAGGTGTAGTACCATCCTCGGCGTTATTGTTAGTTGAGATCAACATCTCGACGAAAAACGTACTCAAACAGCTCTAGATCCGAGATTTTCGGATTTTTCGTAACACCCCACCTTGACAGTTGGTACTTATCGCTTGGTTTTGGTTTACGCACATCAACTAAGCATCGCAAATGACGCCATGCGGCAAGGATCCCACATACATGCAGTTGTCCTTCATTATTTCCTTCGGCATTACGCAGGACACGAGATGGTACGTCCCCGAAGATGGCTGTCCAAGTTCAACACCGCAACGCTAAATCATTTGCGCGAGGAGGACTATTTCGAGCTACAAACTACTACGTACGGCCGCTTAGCCTTTTCGACAAGGCGGCAATTATCATCTACGCCATCTTCACTCGTACAGTATAAGATAAACCCTTGGCTCTTACATCAACATCATCGTGGTGTCGCAGTCAATTCAAATCCTCAACCATTGATAGCAAAATACTGTTTCAAAGTAGTCTACATCAGTAGGGTCGTTTGTCCAGGTAATACTAGCAGCAAGTGCGACGGACCCTTTGTAGTTCATTTGCTTCTGCTTTGAGTATTTTTGCTTCGTATTGTCTTTTGTACCAATAATTCCCACAGAGACATATTCCGCCGGCTCCTGTGCTGGTGTTGTTTCACCTCGCGGTGCTTGCTGCAGCTCTGCTCCTGCTTCCTACGACTGCTGCAAACTTTTCGCTTGTGCATCTGCTTCGTGTTTGAATATGTTTTTGACGCAGAGTACCAGTTTACTTCGAAGCATACGTACTGGCTATAGTTTCTACAGCGCCTGACTTCGTCAGCTGTTGCTTGGTGTTTCACCTCCTTCTGCTACTTCCTGTTGTAGATCTATACATATGAAGTACCATACGTACGTACTTTGGATTTGATTTGCTCCAGGGTTCCTCCTCAACATGAATACGTAAGTCGCTGCTGCATTTATGCTTGGTGCATGCTTCACGTCGTCGTGTATGTATCCTGATAGCTCCTGTTTAGTTGTGCGGTGCGTGGTTTGTACACATGTGTATCGGTGTAGGGCGACGATGGTCCACCTAAAACGAAGAACGTACCAAGAGTGTCATTAGTGGGTTACCCGGGTACCCAACCTGACTGCTTAGGTCATGCTCGGGTAGGTACCAGACTACCCGAAGATTACATACCCTACTAAATCGCACTGGGGGGTGTATTCGTGACTTTTGTATAACACTGCACCCGGAGATTATAGATATAGATATAGACTAGTACCAATTGATTTCGGTGGTCGTTAAACCTTGCGCCTTTTGGGCTGTACAGTCTATGCAAAAACCAACTGCTGGAGGACCTGGTTTATTTTTTCGGGCTAAAGAATTCCGTGTTCTACTGCAAGTGCACAAAAAAACGCCGCATCGGTTACGTCAGTACTCATGGTTTATGTGACATTGTAGATGCTTTTTGGACTGACTAGAGTTGTGACCTCCAGCAAAGCCTGACCTCCGCCGACTCCAGCGGTTCTCGCCCGGACGGATCTCCTCCGAGGATCAAAGACACCGGTGGCTCTGTGTGATGTTCCACCTGTCTCTGCCTCGGATGTTTTATGTTGTATATGTTACAATTGTGCTGCGTTGTTCCTTTTCTCTCCTATCATGCACGATACGTATGTACGAGTGCGTACAACGTCTGGCTGTCTGTGTCGGTTTGGGATTTGGTCTGCTTGTCTTTTTGTTTCTTGCTACTGGTATATTGTACTAGGAGGCAGTCAATGCATGGAGAGCAATGGAAGGAGGGAACTGGTCGTCATGATGGTGCTGGTGCGCTGACGGAGCACTTGAGGGCGGGCGCTCACGGGCTGGCTGTGGGAATCGTCGTTATAGCTAAACGTATTGCGCGATTTTTTGCGTAGTTGATTGTTCCGATGTGTGTGTTTGCGCTTTCCACAACGGCCGCGCGAAAAAAATAGTTTGTATCATGTCATACGAGGACCGGTACTCTGTGTAAACAGAAGCTGCAGCTGCTGTTGATGCTGCTGCGGTTTGTTCAACACAAAACGCAGGCCGCGAGAGGGCTTGCTGTACTCTGCTGCGTTATTCTGCGGCGATCGGCGTTCGGCGCCTGCGGAATTGTCGCCGCAGCGCGAGGTATAATCTCACTCAAACACCTCACACAGCACTGCAACAACAGCACATCGCACCCCAAAATGTACCCGCAAAATATTGCACACGGCCCACCACCCATCAATGTATATTCCGAGAAGATCTGGAAATAATTTAGTATTGAAAAATGTTGCAATCGACACAGGGAGAAATTTCATTTTTTGTGAAACTGCCGGCGGACATTCACTTTTCAGTTTTAAGGCCGCGGGGGATCTTGAGCCACCCCCCCTCCCCGGGTTTCCGATTCACTCTAACCTCTAGATATGTTTTAGTGTAGTCAATTACACCGCATTTTTAACAGGCTGTATTCCGACCTTTAACCACCCAATGCCTCAGCAGACACGGGTCCTCACGCATAGTTTTGCATCCACAGCAGCTCGTGATTCTGTTCAGATTGGCCGTCCGCACTTTTTCAACGGAGGTCTGTGGTCGTCAGGGGACATCCGGGATACATCCCCGCGTTTTTCATCATTTGATTTGCACCTTGATGGTAAAACGGATACTGCTGCTTGCTCTGAGATCATTGCGCACAGCGGTCTGTGACGTGGTAAAGGGCCTCCACGCGGCTGCGGGTCGTCGTGTCAGCCTCGGGTTTGACCGTGTAGGGTCTGTCTCCCCGGGGTTGTGGGTTGACAGGTAATCCACACTTTCTCTGGTGTCAACTCTACTGTATTGGGTGATCATCTCACAAGTTGAGATTGATCAAACGCGACAGTTCGCAATAAATCTGCAGATTTCGCCTGGGATTCGTGTGTTGGCACTCGGAATTTTTCGAGCACGATCGGGTGTTGGTATCTTCGATCGTATGGGCGTTGCTACGGGAGTTTCTACGCATCTCTTCTTACATCTTTGGGTATATCTCCTTTGGGTATCGAGTCTTACCGGATTATCTTCTATCTTCTGTTCAGGCTCTGATATGTTGGGCATGTTCGGTTCGTGTTCTGGTATCTTCGGTATGCTCGGTACATTGTTCGGGGAAGGTAGTGGTGGAGGAGCATAAACTAATGCACGTGGAACATATCGGCAAGATTCTTCGAGCTAAAATAGGATAGGTGAGAGGTATTCTTCAGGTCGACTATCGGGTTAATGTATCTTCAAGTCAGGTGAAATGATGTTCGAGGTGGGCGTGATCAGCTTTTTCTGGTCGAGGTATATTCGAGTATGAGTACAAGACAACTTTATTCATCCAACATTTTGAGCTTTGACAGGTGGACACTGTATTGGACGAAGGATTTTGGTTCGATGTGGATATTTCAGAGGAGGATACCGCTGTATCTTCGTGGTGGTAGCAAAACAAGAGGCGAGACGTGAGGCTACTCTCCGTAGCAATCGTGGACACTTAGACAACAAAATGAGACAAAAAAACAGACCCCAACTGAACGTTCTCACTTCACGTCAGGACAGCTACACTTCCTCACAAGAAACCACAGCCCGCGAAATTGAGACACGCTCACTGTGTCAGGTGCAGCGGGCACAGCAATCGTAGGCAACCAGAAACGACTTACGAGGTGATTTCATGGAGTCAAAGTTGCCAGCCAGCATCACTAAAACATCGAGAATTTGCTAAAAATCCACGATTTGATACGTTTGCGAATTAGTATGTGCGTACTAAGATGGCTAGAACACGCACGTTGCGAATTAGTATGTGCGTACTACTATGGCTGGAACACATACGAAGAATCGGCTTTCACCAAACGCTATTTTTCGCGGATCGTTTGCAACACTGCTGTGCGTACGTACCCGAAAAAAAAAATTGACGGGGGAAACTCGTCGCCGTATTGGGCTAGAAAGAGGGCAAAAACGGGCGGGAAAAGCTCTGAATTCTTCAAAAACTCACCAGATTTTTCGATCTGAGGAAAGTGGTTCTCGCCTGTAGAAATCTTGACTCTATTCCCAAGTCACTTGCATTTGTAAGCGAAACGCCTACTATTAAATAATCGTACCTACTCGACAAAGTACTCCTTAGGGACCCCCTAAAACATACCAAGTGCAAGCACTACTGCTGTGCAGTGAGCGTATTTTTTGCTCAAATATTCATGTATTTCTGTGCACCGCGTGGATTGCTATTGTACTGGCTACAGCAGAAGTAACAGTGAACTGCTGTACGCATCAATTTTGCTGAGCACAGCAACAACAGCAGTATATAGATTGTATGTTGCATCCGAATGCTTACGCCGGCTGCATGAAAGTAGTAGCTGCGGTAAACTTATAAGTAACTGTACCAGGTATTAACAGACTTCATCACCATCACGAACAGCATTGTATCTGGATCGTCCCTACATTCATTTCGGATACACTCGAATCATTTACATACTATACATTGTACACGTAGCATAGCTGAATGCTGAACCTCAAGGATGCGGGCGAACGCACGTGAGAGCAAAATCATCAGCCGTGCGCCACCCTCCGTCCAAAGGGGAACGTTGTACAACTACTTGTACAACTACTTACGAACATCGCTTTCCTGAAAGGCCCTGAGGGGCCTCCTTTTTTTTCGATTCCCACACAAACTTCAAGACATTCTCCTTTCCGGACGGCTGAGCCGGCTCGGATGTCTGAAATAGCGCTTCCCAGCGCTTTTATTTTTTCTTCAAAATTCAAGTTTAAAAGCTCTTTTGGGGGGGAAAGTTGATTTTTTTTCTTCCGCTAGGTTTGTAAAACTCCTGTTTTTGGGAGTACCACTTAACTGGACACGGCCTCCTCTTGTTACTTGCGGAACGGTCCAGCTTTTCTTTGATTTCTTCCTTCACAGTTCAATTTTTGTGTAGTTGCACAAAGCTTTCATCATTCCAGAAGAGGTCCCATCCTGATGATCTCAGGTTGGCTCATCACATCATCAGCTCAGCTCCGCCCAGCAGCGCACAGCAGCGCACGTAGCGCTAGCTCAGCAGCGCAGCGCCGTGTAGTGCCGTTCCCTTGCGTGGCCTGGTGTGCCCTGTGCGGTGTTCTGCGGTGCGGTGCTGTGCCGTGCTGTGCTGTGGTGAATGCTTTGCTGTACTTACTCTCAATTTGTTGAATCACAATAAAAATGCACCTCCCCAGCTCAGCGCAGCGCCGTGCGGTGCCGTGCGGTGCCGTGTCTTGCCGTGCGGCGCGGTGCTGTTTCATGCTGCGCTGTGCTTTCTTTCGAACGTACAGCAGTATCAGGTATATGATGCGAAGAAGCTCAGCAGCGCAGCGCCGTGCGGTGCCGTACGGTGCCGTGCCTTGCCCTTCGGTGCTGTGCCGTGCTGCGCTGTGCTTTATTTCGAACACACAGCAGTACCAGGCATCATGCGGTAACCGGTATCGACCGGTATGTATGTACCGGTGCACCCGTCTTATTTTTGCTTTCTTATTTGATTGTCCTCTCTCCTTCCTTTTTTTTTTTCGAAAATTTCACCCATACTGGCGTTCAGAACGTGAGATCGCCAACAAGCACACACAGCACAGCACAGGGACGTCAGCTCTGCGTATAAAGCAGCTCTTGGCATGGTCAAATCGCTAGATGCACCAAATCATGAGTCTCTTCTTTCTGCCGCCTTTACATTTAGTTGTATTGTTCCTTGCGCGAGCGTAGCGGGCGGCGTCAGCCGCCCGCGGAGCGGAGCCCTTGTATACCCTACTAAATGCATCCTTGTAGCATATTAGAAAAAACGAAATAGTACACATCAACTGTGAGATCGACCAAAAAGGTTTTATGATCAAAACTCAGTTTTGCAAGCTGCGTGTGATACTTCGATCGCGCGTGCCATATATTCTTCCACTTTTGGACTTGCGTCAGAGATCCATTTTTGGGCGTGTCTCATGGGCCGACTTTTGGGCGCGTGCCATAGATCCATACTGGGGGTCAACATCGACCACGAGGCTACCAAGAACCGGTGAAGAAAAATAGAGCAAGCGCAGCCGAGTATGGCGATGGTGCTTCTTAACCCTTTTAGCACCGCAGTCCCAACATCGGGACAAAACACTTGGAGTAAGACTAGAAAAAAATTAGGAGATGGAAACTGCCCCCACGTTTTTGGGTACAGACGACTTGAAATTTGTGTGGGATTCTTTTTTGCGCTAGTAAAAAGTTAAACCAAGATCACAATCTCCGATATTTTCAGTCAGTGTGTCATGGATCCGAGGCTGGAGGCCCACATCGACAATGAAAAGGCGAAATAACTTTCCCGATTCCCAAGGTTGCGCGCAAGGGCCAGATTCAACCAGCATCTTAGTGCGAGTTCCAGAGTAGTACACCCCTATCATCAATCATAATGTACTACAAATATCGAGATCGCACCTGTTTAGCACCAAAATTCTACTACTTGTACGGTAGTACGTTACGGCTTTCGAAAGCAATCAAAACAGGACCATGCGCATGTTACTTTACAAAAATGATTATATTTATGTTCGCCTCTGTCCGAAGTGAGATACGCGAAGTGAGATACGGCCGGCGGTTTTCGACAACACCGGCGACTTACAGTGTGTGTGTGTGTGTTCTTCACATTAAACCGTTCTTCTACTCGTCGACATCCAGCACACCCAGTGTCCGTACTGATTCTTCGCCCTAGAAAGATCAGCTCTGTGGTCACAAGCCACGACACAGAGATAATGCATCGTAATGCATTCGACAACGCAATGTCATGCCCTAGTACTGGGTACGACAGGCACAACATACATACGTCAGCAGCAGAAATACATTGGAAGAGAGAAATACGAAATAAACAAAAACAAAAACAAAAACAAAAACAAAAAACAAAAAACAAAATAAGAAAACAAATAAAAACAAAGATAAAAAATAAAACAAAAAATGAAACAAACAAAATGAAGGGGAAATCGAAGAAACAACCCAACCGCAAAGGAGAGCCAAAGCTCGGAAAAGAAACATAATAAAATGAAATAAAATAAAGTAAAGTAAAACCAAAATAAGATAATCCGAACACGAGCCAAAAACCTGGACACGCAAGGAGGGAACAAAGGGGAAAAAAAAAATACCCCAGAGAAAGACGAAAAGTGCTATGTACCTACTAGTCGGCCTGGTACCTTGCTACCCTGTCTGCCATCTCCTTCCTGCCTTCGTCCACCGCGGTCTCCCTTCTATTCCTCCTGTTGCCCCCCCTGCCCCCGTTCCCTTGGACGGCTTTCCTTCTACTCCTCCTGTTTCCCCCCCTCCCCCCTTTGTGTTCTTCTCATTAAACCAAAATACCTTGTAAAAGAGAGAAACAACGAAAGAAACCAAGACAAAATAAATAAATAAATAAATAAAAAGGGGAGCCAAAGCACGGGAGATAGAAACATACCCCGAGCATGAGCCAAAATGGACATGCAAGGGGGAAAGAAAGGGAAAAAATACCCCGGAAAAAAGAAACAAGTAGAAGAAGGAAGACTGGGAGGGCCAAATAAAACAGGCTCGTCACCTACCCACCATGCAAGACTCCCTTCATAAGGATAAGAAGGGGAAAGAAAAATAAAATAAAATAATATAAAATAAAATAAATAAATTCACGGAAAAATCAAAGTACCAAGACATCACATTCCGAGCAGCCGCAGCAGTTGGCGGTACGAGTGGCATAGATAGAAAGGTTCCACCTACTAGTCGGCCTGGTACCTTGCTACCCTGTCTGCGGTCTCCTTCCTACTTTCATCTACCGCGGTTTCCCTTCTACTCCTCCTGTCCCCCCCCCTGCCCCCATACCCTTGGGCGGTGTTCCTTCTACCCCTCCTGCTGCCCCCCCTCCCCCCGTTCCCTTGGACACCACCCACGGCGGATGCGCGGCGCTGTCTACTCAGCTTTGCCTCATCCTCGTGCCACCTGCCCATGAACCGTTCAGCTGCTTCGAGGACCCCCCGGTACCACTTGCCCACCTTTTTTGCTGCAGTGGGCCACAGCGCGGTCCCAACTCCAAAAACTAAGGGGGAGTGTTCCGTTGATCCCTCGTTGGCTTTGAACACCCTAAGGTCCTCAGCTATGGCTCTAGGCCAAGTCTTAAGTTGTCCGCCTGGTTTCGGGTTCTCCCCACCAGCGATCGTCCCGAACATCAACCGACGGGGCAGTCGCCCCTTGTGTTGTCGCACCAGGGCCCCGGCAAAGAAGAGCCGCCGTTTACGGATGGTCGTTTCGATGCTCTCGCATCGTGTCATCCTGAGGGCCTTCGCGTACGAGAGGGTGGTGTGGTCGGTGCGTAATCGGCGCTGGAAGCCAATGACTCGCAAAAGGACTTCGTGGTGGGCTGATCGGAGCTTGGCGAAGTGGTCCGCATTGAGGGTCCACGTCACACACCCGTACAGCAGGGTCTCAATGACCTCGGCCTTCAGCATGCGGACTTTCAGACTAAGCGGGGCGGTCGTCCTGTCATACAATTCCGGGCCAAACCGTTTGAGGCATGCCCGCATGAGACGGATCCGTCGTTCGATTTCGAGCGAGAGGTCAGCGCTTTCGTGGATAATGCCGCCTAGGTATAAAAACTGGGTCGTCTGTTTATACCTCTGGCCTGATGCTTCGATCGCGAGCGGTGGGGCGAGGGATGTCTGGTCCGGTGTTCGTAGCAGCATCGTCTCTGTCTTCTTTTCCGATACCGTGAGGCCTGCTGCTTCGAAGACAGTCACGATGACTGTCATCATTTTAGCAAGGCCTTCCGCCGACTTCGAAACAATTCCTGCGTCATCTGCGTACAACATGCCCCACACAGCCCTTTGCACGCATGCCAACGGTTCCTCTTTTCCGACTGCACTGCCCTCTTCGAGGTGAACCAAATCCCTTACGATGCTTTCGTCTTTGCTGAAGCGTACCAGCACGACGTGTATCGCAGCAGCGAAGAACACGTTGAACAGTAACGGTGATAGCACGCAGCCTTGCCGCAGCCCCTGGGTGACATTAAACCAATCCGAGTGCTCGCCGTCATCCGCACGCACGCGAGCCCGCATGCCTTCGTGGAAGTTGCGGATAACTGTAAGCATCTTGGTTGGTACGCCAAGGCGTGTGAGTACCTCCCACAACAGTTCCCGGTCGACAGAGTCGTACGCTTTCTGCAGTACGTATCGATGGATGCGCATCAGAGTGGGAGAGGGGGCTGCGGGGCGGGGGGGGGGGGGGCGGCCTGGACGCAACAGGGAGATTTTTTTTTTGTAAAAAAAGGTTGCAAACGCGTCAGCTGCAACATGTCCTAAGTATGCACTACGTAATAATTAGGCAGGGCAGCCGCTTTATCACCCATGTATATGTTCTGTACCACAGGTACCTGGTATTATAACAGTTGGTACAACATGCCGACCAATACATGGTTGTTGGTTGTTGGCTGTTGGTGATCAGCCGTACCCCACAACAAGTCGGTTCATACTTCGAAGTACCAGATACTTCTTTCGCCTACGACTTGCCTGCGACATGCCTCGTACGAGTAAACAACAAAAAAACGCGTTAGGCAACGGCCGGTTCACGGCGTGTCCCATTTACAATGTTATGCAAGTGGTGGATGGATGCTGTACCGCAGGACGGGGCATCACTCTGCCCGGAAGTATAAGCACCGTACCTATACTACTGCTGTAGCAGTCCAAAGCGGTGCTTACGTTTCCCGACAGAGTGGTAATTCACGTTTTCACGGGTAAGACTCGTCAAAGAACTTATTATCGTACAACATGCTGCTGTCGTTGCAAGAGCGTACTGTGAATGCAGATTAAAGCGCATGACGAGAGAGTTGGCTACCTCTGGTAGTCTTGGGTGTTGCTGCCCTGACCGAAATGTCGCACCGCAAATCGGAGTTGTCGCAGGGTCAAGTAACGCTGAAGGGCGATGCGGTCGGGTGACGCGTGTGAGAGAGGAGAGAGGGCATCTTTGCCGGCAGCAGTCCGATTACAGCATACTGCAGTGCAGGACCGTTCGTATGAATGACACGAAACAGGAAACAGGGGTATGTTTGTATATACAAAAATCCAAGTGTCCCGCACTCGCTGTGCCGGTTCTACTCTGTTGTATCATCTATTAATATACCAGGCGCAAGTACCATGGTCTGTACTGCTACTTTGTTACTGCAGTTTGATGTACCAGATACCTGGCACCATATTATACCACTCTGGTTTTAATGAGGCGCGCGAGCCTTTTTCTCTTGGTTTTCCAAGGAAAAAGGCCTCCTCAGATCGTATCGCATACGAGGGTAGGGTGCCTTGAAATAGTTTTCTCTGTTTGTGTGTACGTGTGTGCGTCAACAATTTTGTTGGCCACGATTGTCCACAGCACTCAACGTACACGGCACCAAGGCCAGTCCCGACGGGTCCTGTGCACGCACAACTCATAGCCAACTCTTCCCGTGCTGGTTTTGCTGTACGTCGTTGAGAGTTCGTCGAGGCAAGTGCGGCAACGTGTTTCTTCACAGGCATTGCTGGGCTACGTGATATACGAGTACAAGTATGGGTTTCAAACCTTCAAAAAAAGTATACCAGGTACGAGCGTAGCGGGTTTTATCTTTTTTAAAATTCAGTTTTATCGAGCGAGCCCAATGTGTCGGTCTGCCCACAAAGGGTCCGCGTCCCTGACACTTGCTGCACAATGTTAGTATACTGTCAGGCCCAGGGTTATAGCGCTGGCGCACCTTTTTCGCAAGAATTCCGCTGAGCGCACAATGTGCCGCAGTCAATGTGCGGCTTGCCGCACCCCTTTCCAGTTTCGTCGCTACATTTTTGGGGGATCCATTTTCGCCACAGGCGATGTTTTTTTTTGTCATTTGCCCGCAGGGGATTTGTATTTTTTTTGTCCGTTTCGCCGAAGTCGAATTATTTTTTGGATTCGTTTCGCCATCGGCTAACAGTTGTTAGGTGGGTTTCCGACGCAGGCGCTTCCAATTTTTTTGAATCGCATAATGTAACGTCTTTTTCGCAGGTGTGATTTTTAGGGAAATGGTCGTTTGGGGGTAGTATACCCTAAGGGTTTTACTTACCGCCATTTGGGGGTAGGGTCAAAACGCGCCCGCGGAACGTGCTCCCGCGGGCCCGAACAGGCCTCGAACGCAATTCCGAAGCTCTGGCGAGATGCCCGAAGCCCATGCCAAGCACGCACACAACTTTTTTTTTTTCGGGCGCGTTCTTGGGCCTAACGGGACAGCGGCGCACGAGGGGGCGAACGAAGCCCTCCCTTTTGACTACATGTCGGGGGGGGATTTGCGGGATTCGTGGCACGTATGGGGGAGGAGCGTGTGCCACAGAGGGTGATGTTGGGGGAGTTTGTTGGGGGTAAGGGCTACTCAGGGGGGCAAGAGAAAGACTGAATGGCTCATCTGAAGGAGGATATGTCGGTCTTTGGAATGAAATGCGACGGATGGCGAAAGGCTGCTCAGAAGGCTGGCAGATGGTTTCGAAGAGTAGAGGAGGGAGCCGAGTTGTTCATGCGGAATTGGCATGAAACGGAGAGACGCAAAGCTGCAGAGCGACGCGCAAAGGCTGCGGCAGCGCCATCCACCGTTGGCATCTCTAAGCGGCCAGGGGGGGGGGGGAAGGGGGGGGGACGGGGAGGGGACTGGGGGAGGGGGGGAGGGGGGACGGGGAAAGGGAGGAAGGGGGGAGGGGGGGAAGGGGGAGCGTCATGCCCAAGAGACTGGAGTCTGGGTTTGGCCATCATCGTATTGAAAGTTGTGGGCCTTCTAATGGCCGTCACAAGATAGCATAAGACCGCCCTTACTTCTTCGCCATGTTGCGTTCTCTCCCAGGTGCCATTGATGATGGACGTGATACCCTCTGTTAGCCCAATGCCATCCTTAGCCAGTTCCTAGGGTCTGCTAGTATGACATTTTTCTTCCTTTTCTTCTTCTTTTTCTTTTTTCTTCTTTCTTTTTTTTCTCTTCTTCTTTCCTTGCTTTCTTGTCTTGTTTTTTCTTGCTTTTCTTGTCTTTTTCTTGTCTTTGCTTGCCTTTTTCGTTTTGTTTCGTTTTTCTTCTCTTTTATTTCCTTTCCTTTATCTTCTTCCCTTTTCTTTGTTTCTTTTTCTCCAATTGACTTATGCCTGTCGTGCATATGCGTAGTGATAGATACTACGTGCAATATATACGTGGTAGTCTTCCTTGGGTGGCAATCGGAATATTTGGTTTCTCCAGGCGTGAGCAGTGAGACGTATGCACCGGCCTGGACCTGGCAGAAAGCGTAGACTGACTCCCGATTTCACTTTTATATGTTTCTGGCGGAGGCATGAATTTCGTCAGCTGTGATTTATGCGTGTACCACCTTGGGTTGTGTGTGTTTTTCCCTGGGGTATTCCTCAGCTCCAGAGTGACTGGAGCCTGTCCTGTGACCACGGACTTGATTATGCGAGTTAATGTGAGAACAACAACAACAACAACCCCACGTACCAACTAAATTTGTCTACTCCCCCGAATTGGCCACTTTTTTCACCCCGTTTGACCGAAACCATACCCCATTTTGACCACCCGTGATAGCCTCAAAAACGACTACAGCAGTACGTATCCCCGTCACCGCCCTACAGCCCGAATAGACCACGGGGCGTAACACCGAGAACTTGCGAGTAGTCGGGATCGTTTGCCTCCCAACAAATCTCGGCGCAACTACATACAAATCAAATATTCCTACACGACATGAAGATATCGGCTTTTATGAGAAAACATGACGGTGATGGGAGAAGCAGAACACATACGTGTATGCTCGGCGTATTATGAGTCGTGGGTCGTGGGTGCTTGGTGCTTGGTGCTTCGTCACTGGGTGCTGTGGGCCATGGATGCTCGGTGCTCGGTTTTTTCGGACGGGAGGGGTCTTTTGGGACACAAACATCGGGCGCGAGGTACAGTCGTTAGTCTTCTTGAGAGGTGCTTTCCTCCCGTCGCCCATCGTATCCATCTCCGAGACCGTTGCGCCGATATTTTCTCAGAAGAGCCGATATCTTCATGTCGTCTATAAGTATTTGAGTTGTATATAGTTGCGCCGAGATTTGTTGGGAGGCAAACGATCCCGACTACTCGCAAGTTCTCGATGTTCCGCCCCGTGGTCTATGCGGGCTGTTGGGCGGTGACGTGGATACGTACTGCTGTAGTCGTTTTTGAGGCTATCACGGGTGGTCAAAATGGGGTATGGTTTCAGTCAAACGGGGTTAAAAAAGTGGCCAATTCGGGGGAGTAGACAAATTTAGTAGGTACGTGGGGCTACCCCCCCTCGACATGTGGTCAAAGGGGGGGGGCTCGTTTGCCCCCTCGTGCACCGCTGTCCCATTAGGCCCAAGAACGTGCCCGAAAAAAAGAAGTCGTGTGCGTGCTTGGCATGGGCTTCGGGCATCTCGCCAGGGCTTTGGAATTGCGTTTGAGGCCTGTTCGGGCCCGCGGGAGCACGTTCCGCCGGCGAGTTTCCCTACCCCCAAATGGCGGTAAAACCCTTAGGGTATACTACCCCCAAACGACCACTTACCTTATTTTTAGGACCCCTTTTCTCCCATACAACTGCTCGACACTCGACACGCCGACTCGAGACTCGAAACAGTCATTCCTTCAGGTAGAGAACAACAGGCTCAAACTCAAGGGCATTACAGGTAGATGCTTCGGGGGTAGAACGGATTGCTGGTGCTGGTGCTGTGCAGCATCGCGTCAGCCTGTTAGTCTTGCTCTTGGTCTAACTCTGACGGCGAGACTCTGTCCCAACGTACTCTTATCATTGTACAACTGTGTTTCTCATTAGTGTTATGAGTGGATGAGGAAAAAGCGTTTGAGCGATGCTCGCCCTGAGCTAAGCGTTGGTCCACTATCACTTGACCATAGGGGATGCTTTTTGTTTCGTTCCTGTTTCCGTTTCCGTTTCCATTTTTTGTTACTTCTTTTACTTCGTACCAGTATGTTGTGGTGGTTCTGCACGCTAAAAGGACCTCTGATGCCCGCCTACTACAAGAGGGCAAAAGGGCCGTATAAGACGCACAAGTTGAGTATAACTTACGCATTATTTGCGCATTTTTTACGCATATACTACGTCCAGATTTTGGCCTTCGGCGGACCTCCGGCAGCCCTCCGGGGGCGGGGCCGCACCACGGCCTCCGGCCCGTGGTGCGCGAAGCGGAAGCCTAAGTATAACCCTGGCGTACTACATTGTTGAATAACAAAAAAGGCACTCCCAGCTCAGCTCAGCCCAGCTTTAGCTCAGCAGCGCAGCGCAGCGCCGTGCCTGCCGATGCTGTGCGGTGCTTTGCCTTGCCCTGCGGTGCGGCGCTGTACCGTGCTGCGCTGTGCCTTCTTTCGAACACACAACAGTACCAGGTATCATGCGAAGTACCAGCTACCAGGTACCGTATGTACGTGTGATCAAACTCGTCTTATTGCTTTCTTTTTGATTGCTTCATTTGATTGACCGCTCGGTTCTCGAATCTTGTTTTTTTTTCTGCGCATATTACACCCGCATACTGCCGATCAGACGGTGAGATCGGCAACAAGCACACAACACAGCACAGCACAGGGAAACCAGCTCTGCACAAGTAGCTCTTGGCATTATTAAATCGGCAGTTGCACCAATTTATGCGTCTCTTCTTTCTGCCTCCTTCACATTTTAGTTGTGTTCTTCCTTGCGCGAGCGTAGCGGGCGGTGGTCAACCGCCCGCGGAGCGGAGCCCTTGCATCATGTTGCTGTTGTTGTTCTCACATAAACTCGCATAATCAAGTCTGTGGTCACAGGACAGGCTCCATTCACTCTGGAGCTGAGGAATACCCCAGGGAAAAGAATAAAGCAAACCGAAGCAAAAGTGGTACACGCATGTATCACAGCTGACGCAATTCATGCCTCCACCAGGAACATATAAAAAGTGAAATCGGGAGTCAGTCTACGATGTGCCAGGTCCATACTGGTGCATACGTCTCACTAATCGCGCCTGGAAAAACCGATCATACCGCTTGCCACCCAGAAAAGACTACCACGTACATATTACATGTAGTACCTATCACTACGCATACGCACGTCAGACGCAAGTCAACTGGCAGTAAGAAACAAAGAAACTAAAAGAAGAGAAAAGAAAGGAAATAAAAGAAGAGAAAAGAAAGCGAACAAGGAAAGGAAAGGAAAGAAAAGACAAGATACCAGGTACTACAGCAGTACCACACAGCAATCTATCTATGCTGTACATATATGCATAAATACATGAACATACTTACAGATATCTTCCTGCTGAAAGTGCTCGGTTGGTACACCCCTAGCATTTCCGGGGGTCCCACTTCGACACCGCCTCCGTGCATAATTTGCGGAACGGTCCAGCTCTTCTTTGATGTCTTGCTCCGCCATACTATTTTCGTTTCTGCTCGTTTTGCCAGTTGTTTCTTGACTTTTCAGCAGCTTCCTGCAAATCTGTTTTTTCTGCGAACACGATTTTGAACTTTTTCGCGATTTTTGATCCATTTTGTGTAGTAAGTTGAACTTTCTACCATTTTCCGCTAATTTACCGCCTGTGCATTACTTGTGGAACGGTCCAACTTTAGCTTTTCTTTGTTTTCCACCATCTGTTTGGTACTGTAAGTATAACCATATATCAGCTGAGATCTCGGCTTGGCTCATCATCTCTGCTCAGCGTGCCCTGCAGCTCAGCTCAGGTGCGCACCGCAGCGCTAGCTCAGCAGAGCGCAGCCTCTTGCTGTGCCGTGTTCAGCCATGCTGCGTGCTTTGCTGTACTTATACTAGTTCGTGCATGCCAGTAACATACGAAGTATCATACCACGGTATTACGTACCGGTACTATTAATGCCACACCAGGTTTGTACATATTACTTTGTTGGATTACAATGCACCCCAGCTCAGGTCAGCCCGGCGATATATAGCTCAGCAGCGCAGCGCAGTGCGGTGCCGTGCCTTGCCCTTCGTTTTGCGGTGATGTGTCTTGCGGCGCTGTGCGCTCTGTTGAACAATACAGCAGTACCAGGTACGATACAGGTACCGGGTACCATTATGTACGTGTTGTGTGCTCTTTGCTTTCTTCAGTTGCGATTGTCCTCTCTCGGTCCCCATGTTTCCCCATCCCCGCAACACCACACGTACTGCCGTTCAGAACGTAACATCAACAAGCGCACAGCACAGCACAGGGCAATTAGCTCTGCACAAGCACCTCAACTATCAATTCGCACCAAATAATCACGGGCCTCGTCTTCCTGCCCCCCTTTATTACATGTTTCAGTTGCATTCTTCCTTGCGCGCGCGTAGCGGGCGGCGTCAGCCGCCCACGGAGCGGACCCCTGCGCTTTCTTTATAACACACAGCAGCACCACCAGGTATTAGGCAAAGTATCAGGTACCAGGCACAGGTGTGTGTGTGTGTTCTTCACATTAAACCGTTCTTCTACTCGTCGACATCCAGCACACCCAGTGTCCGTACTGATTCTTCACCCTAGAAAGATCAGCTCTGTGGTCACAAGCCACGACACAGAGATAATGCATCGTAATGCATTCGACAACGCAATGTCATGCCCTAGTACTGGGTACGACAGGCACAACATACATACGTCAGCAACAGAAATACATTGGAAGAGAGAAATACGAAATAAACAAAAACAAAAACAAAAACAAAAACAAAAAAAACAAGAAACAAAATAAGAAAACAAATAAAAACAAAGATAAAAATAAAACAGGTACGAGAGTACGTATATGTGTAGACTACTCGTCTTTTTGCTTTCGTTCTTGATTTTGTCCTCCATCTCGGTCCTCTTGTCCTCTCAACGATTTTTCTTCGCATATTTCACCAGTACTACTGCCGATCAGAACGTGACGTCGCCAACATACAGCACATAGCACAGACAGGGCAACCAGCTCCGCACAAGTCGCTCTTGGCATTATCAAATCGCTAGTTGCACTACATCATGGGCCTCTTCTTTATGGCCCCTTCACACTTAGACTACAGTAGTATATAGTTTAAATCTTCCACCTTGCGCGAGCGTAGCGGGCGGCGTTAGCCGCCCGCGGAGCGGAGTCCTTGTTCATACATACGTTATGTTTGCATGAAGTCAGCAACATGCATACCGCTGCTGTACGTTGGCGTAATGAGCGCCCACTGCCTCAAGCTTACAACAACTTCACTAAACATCCCCGCGATCAACCTGCAACTACAACAACAGTGGTAGTACCTTCACTTACTTGTAGTCGTGCTGTTTCAGGAACAAAGGTTCGGAGCCTTCGCCCTCGGCTGCCTGCCGGGCGCCGCTTGCGGTTCTGTCGCCACGGCCGATCGGCGCTTGAAGTCTACGCACGTATCCCTGTGAGGTTCCTTGAGCCCTTGGTGGGGCACTTCCTAGCCTGGCCGTCTGTCCGTTTCGGTTGAGCATTGTGCATTGCAGTCGCACGTGCAGCAGCTGCAGGCACTCGTAGCAACTCAGCCGGCACGGGTCGCAACGCATCAACTCTCTTGCAACTTGCAACCAGGGGGTTTCCATTATTCTGCATGGCGTTATTTACGTGAGCCGGCGGGGAAGATGAAAGATCCACCAACGCGCACATGAAACGCACGGTAAAATATCCCGACACGGGAGCACGGGAGTGACGGGGTACTACAACTTACAGTGTCCGGTACCAGCGGTGTATGTGGTGCAGAGCTGTACGAGCCACTCCTTGTCCGTTTGTGCTACGAAGTATAATACCATGTGGGTACGAAGGTTTCGCACGTGGAGCATTTGACCTCTAACTAAAAACCAACCACGAGAAGACATTTCGCCTTTGATCGCGTGTGCTCCGACTAGCTCCAACGCACAAAACACTCGAGCGGTTTCATATCAGCACGTTGCAACGACCGCTTTCCCCTCCATCCTCGACACGACTGCATGGCTATTCGTACTCACACTTGAGGGGAGAGCTCACCATCGTCCCTCCTGGTGCCCTTCTATAGGATCATAACTTGCAACTGGCAACGCATCTACCAGGATCTTCTATCTGAGGCGGCTGTAGACTATCGGGCCGTGAGCTCCAGCTGCTTCATAGTCCAGGAGCGAAACCGACAACAGGGCGTCATTGTTAAATACGAGTACGTAGTACCAAGCGAATTGCTGCACGATGAAACAAACCAACTTAGCACCTACCTGCGACATCGGTCGGCTTTGGTGTCCATGATTTAGACGGCGACGTGGACTATGGGGGGGCGATTGGGAGAGAGGTCCGCTGCGATGAGCGCTGACCGCCGAATTGAAAACAAACATCATGTGTAGTCTATGTTCGAGCGTCTCTCAGTGTTTTAACCGATACGATGCCATGAGATATTAGGCTGGGTTACACACAATGAAACGTGAGGGGCACCCGCGCGGAAGCATGATGGTTCGCGAGCGGTCGAGGTCGTCACGATAACGACGACAACGTCCGAAAACAATGACAACGGCCATCCATGCTGCATGCAGTCAATGCTGCTCGCGACGATGCGGCTTCGAGAAAACACTGTGCGGCAATACAATGATGTCTCTAAATGGGGAGTAGTTGCCGCTGGAAACAACAGTAGCGGTGGGGAGTTACAAACTAGTAAGAGAGAAAACAAACACCAGCGTCAATGTGCCTACGAAATGGCTCGGCATCAGAAGGGAGTAGACCGAGAGTGAACGTACTGAGGGGAAACTATCGGAGATCGGAGTGCTACAGTCATTTGTATAGCGACCGCCCGAGATTCGAGATAAGCATTCGAGATAAGCACACATGTAGAATACCTGATATACCACGATACTTGGATACCTGATATATCACGATATACGTACTCACAGGCTGTTGGTTGAGACACAAATTGCCCGAGGAATCTGACGGAACTACGGGACGACATCCGTCAAAGCCCCATAACGAAAAAAAAAAAAAAAAAATCACCAAGTCGGCCGCTTGGATGATATTTGCAATCGTCGAACCGGTTTGACCAAGCCGAAACAACGAGGAGGGGAGGCGAAAAAAATTACAAAATGTCAACCGGTCGCGCTGGGCATTTATTCGACAAAATAATCAGCAAAAGCCCAGGGGCGGCAGGGCAGTCACCGTCCAATGTATATATATATATATGTGTCGCTGCAAGAACGCCATTCCACCCCGTAGGAAATCCCGACGTAAACATAAACCATCGGGGAGAGTGTTCGCCAACTTGATTGGCCGATTCGAAAACGGCATGTGTCCAAAAGCAGCAAGTCGCAGACTGTCCGACCTCAACCACTCCTATTATCAATCTTCCCCTTCGGGCCATCCTTACGAAACACATCAAGCATCTCCTCATTCTGTTCAACACTCTTGAGAGCGATAGCAAGTTGACCATAACCTGCGAGTTTTTGTGCCCTCGCCCAATGCTAGAAGCTCTTCCGAGGTTCAACGCACCCGTTAGCCGTGCATGTACTACATTTGTGCCGTCAGGCCGGGCACAATAAAAAAACAAGCGAGTCTCGAGGCTACGCTTTGCTAGAGATTTTGTCAACAAGACACATGCCAAAACCTCGAAACAAGCAACGGAACTATAACGTAAATAAGCGCGCAAACCTTTAGTAACGAGCGGCGAGTGCTTGGCAGAAGCGTGACAACCTTAGTATTGTTTGTCAAATGCTCGGTAAACCTAGTTTACACGTAAAACACAGATAGTGAAAGTATTTTTTACCAAGAGATTTGACGTGGTCGACCACGGGCTTAGCTGCCTCGCATCCCGCCCTCCCGAACAGAGTGAATAGTACAACCCATCGCCAACCCGAGCCCTGGCTGTCACCACTGCGCTATCAGCGACAACAACCCTAAAGTATCAACACCATCAACCAAGCTAAAGTAGCAGGTACTAAAACAATCAAAGTATACCTAAAACGCCAGGAGGAAAACGACATTCCAGCATGGTAGGACGGTACGCCTACGGAGTAGTCGTCTCTCGTGGTCGGGCGGGGAAGCCAAGGCTCAGCCACAAGTATCTGCTCTGGGGGCGTCGTTTTCGCTACTACATGAGCACTGGCGTCGTACTGTAGCGCCACTTTCGAGCTAGACTAGTGCGCGAACAAGAAGCGAAGGTCGTCCACAGTGAGCTTTCCTGTCGACGCAGCATCCCCCCCCACCGTGCTGTCGAATACCAGCTGCTTCTTTTCCTGTGGTCGGAAAGAGAGAGAGCGACGGCGCACGCCCCCGGGTTTTAGAGGGATATCTCCGGAACACCACTGAAAACCATTTCGAAGGAATCTCCCGAAAAGTGTTACCAACGTTGGGAAGGAAAGAGTGTCAGCGAGTCGAAAAGTATTAGTTGGGTGCAATCCGCACGTGACTTCTGCGGCAACGAAATCCTCGCCGAGCATGGAGTGAAGAGTTGACACAGCTACCACACCATACGAAAACAGGAACGTGATGCTCTCCCTCCAGGCCAACGAGAGCCCTAAAATCCAGTCGACAGCGTGCTCAAGTCAACTGATTCAGCTACTAATATTTTTTCTTCCGTAAATACCGACCACCAACCCTACCATTGATAGAACAACGACAGCGACAATTCTGGAGCTGCTAGAATATTACCATCAACGCCACCTTCGCTACCAATATGTATCACCCCCCCCAAACGTGCACCGAGAGACTCGTGTTTTGCGACCAACAGCGGAGGCAATAACTTTTGTCCCAACCAGACACTTGCCTGCAGCTTAATGATGCGCTCTTCGACGGTGTCTTCGATGATGAATCGCGTCGCGTAGATAGGCTTGAACTGCCCGAGACGGTGCGTGCGATCGATGGCCTGCATTTCGGCGGCGGGATTCCACCACCTGTGCGTTACGGCAGAAAAAGTGACAATAAAAAAATACAATGACAAGAGATCATATATATCACATTATACCTGAGTACGAAGGTAGTATAATCAGCTATAGATGATTAAATAAATTTGCATATTCGACGGAGACATCAAGAAAAGTACGTGTCACCAACACAAGCAGAAGGGATCACTACTAAACAAGGTATCAGCAGGACTTTCTTTGCTCCTGCCTCCACTTGGGGTGAGGTAAGTCGGACACTCAGCTCAGAGCGTAGCTAGCGTTCCGTCGGACAACCATTGTACCAAAAAACGACGCAATAGTAGATTAGAAGCGAGGGCACCACCACAACTCCCGGACACCAACGACAACAACCACAAAGCAGAAAATCCCCCATACATACCAGGTATTTGCACAAAGCACAAAAGCACACGCAAACGTTAGCACAAACGATAAAAGCAATCAGGAATATTCGTGTCCCCACTCCTCTTGCTCACGGGTCCATGAGGAAGATGTGGTTGGCAACGGTAAGGTTGAGAGCCACGCCTCCGGCCTTGAGACTGATTAGGAGGACCTTCACCCCCGCATCGTTCTGGAATGCTTGAAGTACCTGGTACAAAACGCATTGCAGGGGGCGAAGGTCGAACGTCAACGGTCAGCACCGCTCAGGAACACCAGTGTCGATATTCTTCCCATGGGTGTTGACGTAGTACTGCAGACGATCGCCGGGATTGAAAAGATAAACGAGGCACGAACCATATCAAATCGATCCCCAAAATCGAGCAAGGGGCTAGAAACAAAGCAAGACTGAACAAGACCGGAAAATAACTGTGACCGCTCGTGAAGAGTGCGTGCAAAACGGCACAAGGGGCACTCTGAAAACGCGCCCGCAATGATTGCACGCACCAACACACGCGCTTGACAATCACGGTAATTACCGTGCGCACGGCACGAAACGCAGGCCCCACGTGAAGCCGGAAGTGGAGGCCCCATTGTTTCCGTACACGGGTACTGGTTAAGAAAAAAGGTACCGACAAGCATGTGCATGTGCCCAGTGACTCCGAAAAGTAGCGCCTCTCAACTGTGCCGGCGGTGTAGTCGATTTCGGCCACAATCAATGCCACCTAGGCGACATGAATTGCTCGAGATTGAATGAGTCCAGAGACACCTCGCCACATGACACAGGCTGGGTTCGACAACACCACAGTCGACAGGAACTACGGCGTAACGAACAGCGCCATCGAGAGCGCGCCATTGGTCGCTTCATGTGCGGCCGTTGGTGTGAATCGTTTTGCCTGCCAAAGCTATGCGATCGTCCAAAATGTGGGCTGGCGTTTTCAGCGCCTCTTGTCCTCTGTGGGACTCAGAGATAGCCTCCAAAAGGTGAGATTTTGGGTATCATCAACCGTCCACACTATGTAACGTAAGAACGCAGTACAAGCAAAACAATGCTGCGCCTGTGTCACGCACCTCCTTGTACTGGTTGGTAAGAGTGGCACGCCCGAGAAGACGTCAGTCGGCCAGAATGGCACAGCAGTCGCATCAAAGCTTCTTACCTCTTCACGCTTGTCGACAGACAGGTGGCCCGACAGCTTGCGGCAGCCCACTTGTCCCTTGTGCATGCGGTACTCGATCAGATCCAGCATGTTGACGAACTGGCACAATAAAAGCAGAGAAAATTGAATCGAGCACGGAAACCCCCGGGAAGACTCTTACCCGTCAAAAAATGTTATCATGGAAAATGCAAATAATGAGCAAACACACACTTGGTAAGGCGCGAGCAGGGGTTACACGCACGGTTGTTTCGAGGTAGCGCAGCAAATATACCCAGCTAAGATCCTACGGGCGATACAAAATGGCCATATTAAACCATTGAGTCAGATACATATGTGTAGACGTCCGCCTAAAACAACCCATGCTGGCTTTTTCCTGCCTTCATACCCCTCCCTCGAACGCACACCCCATCTAACGCCACAAACGTTGTTGCCCGGCCCCGACGATCGCACTGCCAAGCACAGCGCATCTAATATATGCCGCCGTTTCCCCAAAATCTTAAGTGGTGCCGTCTACCACAGCAGCAACGGCAACCACATGCGGCAGGGTGCGAGCGAATGGGCTATATGGGGCAATGTAGGATGCGTGCTCGAACAAATAGAGCGGTGTGGTGCAGCAGTGGTTACTTGTGTGCATAGGTCAACTCGTGCAGGCGGTCCTCAGACAGCGGCCGAACCTGCGAGAACACGATGGCCTTGGCGGCGGGATCCCGCTCCTGCATGAGGTGAACCTCCTCCATCAGCGCCTCCATTTTCGTAGACTATTTAATAGAGTCGAACCAAAGACCCAAAAACACGTGCAAAGCATCAAGCAAGGACGTCCGAGTTGCGCAGTTAAGGTGGAATTACGGGAGTGGATCCTCACATGCAGAAAAGAGAACTGAATACAAAACCTAGCTGAAGTAGTACCAGGTACAAGGTAGTCCTTTGTCTCGACGGGTATTGTATTGTATTATATTGTATTGTATTGTATTGTATTGTATTGTATTGATAGGGTAGAGCTCAACCCGCCAGGAAATCTCGAAAATACGTAATTTCTTGCGATTGCGAACATGGAGCACATTTCGGTTATACCGAGAAAACAAAGGTTACGACAGCACCCTTCGCTTATCGCAAACGTGACTAAGCGAAAAAGCAAGATCGTTCTGATCGTTCTGGGTCTCGGAATTCCGGATTCAGCGTACGGCAGATTGTTTCTCACGTGCTTTAGTGCCCCAGTCAAAATACAAAAAATTTCATCATCCCACAACAGCCATATTGCGCTCAAAAAAGCGATGGCCGAAGCCACATTTACCATCCAGACTTCCTCCAATGTTTCACGAAACCTCCGACGCCCTCCCATCCCCGCGTCACCTCCCTGAAGCAAATACATTCAGTGAAACGCCAACTGACCGACTGAAACTTGCTCAGGTCGATGCGATTGACCACGCTGTGCTTAGTCACGCTGTTCTTGAAGGTGCTGCTGGCATGCTTCTTGTTCTTCACCGTCTTCTTCACGCTCGCTGCCAACGTCGCCACCATGTTCGCCATCCTCCCCTTCGCTCCATCATTACTGCCGCCGCCACCAGCACCACGGTCTCGTCTTGCCCCGCCACGGCCGCGGCTGCCATTGCGCCCACCGCCACCAGTCCCTCTGCGCCCGCGTCCATGCCCGCGCCCGCCCCCGACCTCGTCAGACTCTGCCTCGTCTTGGCCGTTGCAGCCGGGACTTCCTCCGGAAAGGTCGACGGTGAGAGGCTCAGAACACGTGGGGCATTCGACGTCGCCGGGAGCTGTGTCGATGAGTTCTTGCACGCTGTTGATAAATTGGAATGGAGAGGGCGGGCGGGGAGAGACGACGGCAAATAAAATGTTTACAGCACCAGTACGACGTAAAAAGACAAAAGCGAAACGGGCGAAGCTCAACGCTCACAACCAGACCGAGTAACACAACTAAAGAGCGGTCGGAAACTGAGCCAGTCAACCCACCAAGTGCGGCAGAAAAAATGCCCGCAAGAAGACGATACCGGACGCTCCGCTGGCTCCGAGCAGATCCCGCACGCGTCCATGTCTTCCTCGTCCGAGTCGCCCTCGTCCCCCGTAACGGGCTTAACAGCGCTACCAATCGCGCCGCTCTTCCCAGTCGCGGCCTCGACCCCGTCGGACAAGGAATCCGATGAAGTATCCCCCAAGGCACCCGCAGCACCTCCTTCCTTGTTATGAGGGGAGTCACCATCGCCGCAGCCGCCGCCACCACCGCTGCTGTCCGTCCTCGAAGCGCGGGTTGCTCGGCTGCCGGGCTTGCCATTCGTCCCGCCTACCACGGCGGTTGGCATCGGGGCAGAGAAGCGAGGCGGGGGAGACCCCTGCGAAGGCGTTGTTGCCGGTTGCGCAGAGGATGTGGCGGGCGTCTGGCTCGCTGGGGAGTTCATGGCCGGCGTCATACCCTCCCGCTTGGTGGCACTGTAGATTACGAGGTACGGGTGGTCAACTGCCTGTCGAAGGCGGATGAGGATCTGGGGGGGGGGCAGATATCCGGGGGTTGGGGTGAGGGGATAAGCTGGTGGGAGCCGCAACGAGGGCGCCATTGATTGTGCACGTCTTTGATCCCCGTTGGGGGTTGGATAGTCGCAGCACGACGACCACACCGGTCAAAACTCATCACGTTTCAGCGCGAGCTCCTGGACAGAGCGGGTGTTGTAATGCGAGTACAGAGCATGTACTCTTTACTCCAGGCGAGCCAAACATTTTTTCCTCCTCCGCGGGTGCTGTGTTGACCTGTTCTCCCGGGCTACGATCGCGAAGCAGTCACCACCCGGCAGGGTTGTTGCCCTTCCGACATTTCCCAGTAACATCACGTGTGAAAGAAGAACCCCCGAAATACGCCCGACGATGCCCTGGTGCGTTCCACGTCTACGTCGATTTCACAGTACCTACTGATGTGGACCAGTCGGTAATCGTCCTACAGCTCGATTCACGATAAAATGGCAACCGGCAGGGAAACCGATGCCACGACTCACGTCAAAGATGTGCGCGTAGTTGTTGAGGATCGTGCCCGACCCCACGTAGGTGTCGAACTGGGCCTGCGATTGCGTGTAGAGCGCTTGGTAGAAGTCCTGCGTGACGAGCGATGCAACCGGAGCATCATGACACGACAGACGCGAGTGACAATGGTTCAAATAGCGCAGGTTCACAGCAGAAAGTGTCAGTCGCAACAAGCTGCAAGCGCATGGTTCAATTCTAGCGGTCTTCACTGTCAACAGCGCCGACGACAACACCACCTGTTGGGCGCCCATGCCATATGGCAATAAACCACAATACTGATAGAACCGTTGCAATAACACACCAATGTGCACCCAAAAACAGTACGTTTAGCAGTACTTGTGACAAGAGACCGACGGTGCAGCGATGGCATTGCGCGCAAGGTTTATACAAAACGTAATTTACGACGGTAAACACACCTCTTCCCTCTCATCCAGGCGGTGCTGGCGCACCCTCACGATGCGCGGGGGGAGGCAGATGTCGTTCGATCTGTTGCTCTTGGTGCGCCGCAGCAGAATCTGATCCAAGACCTCTCGCTTGAGCTTCAAGAACGCCTTCTTGCCCTCTCCAACGTAACCCGTGCGGCTGTTCACGGATTCGGGAAGACATGCGGCCAAAAAAGCGAACAACGCAAATGACCGCAGTTACCACGGGTTCAGGATCGTCCTCGAGGCTCATGGTCAAAAGACTGGTAACAGCGGTGGCTACTACTTGGCGGCGTGCATTGGCGGACTGGCCCTCTAAAACACTAGGGCAGGAAAATATAACGGTGTCTCTGTCCACCTCTCTCAAAAAAAATAAAACTACGGCTATCTCAGCACCGGGACGCACGTACAAGAGTCAGCATCCTAAAAATACTTTGTATTGAGATTGGGACATGTCGGGTACGTAGCCAGACACGTCGCTCACACCCCCACCCTGTTGACCCTAAGAACGGTCTAATGGAAAGACAACGCACAGTGTAGTTGTTAGTACTGTTGACCCGAGCGTAAACAGGGGGTCGTCGGTCTGTACAATTCGAGAGGAAACCTTACAACATGCACGACCGATGCATCGCTAGAACCAGAAACTCAAGTTGAATTGTTTTCTCTAGTTTAGTTGAACTTGCAGCTGAACGTGTTAGTGCCTTCCGAGTAGAACACACACGGCCGACGAAAAAACATGCTTCGCGAAGTCGACCACCGACCCGTTTCGTCGAAGTCAAAGTTGAACGCACCAGGCGCGTAACACAAATAAAAAATACCGAAGGTGAAATAAAAACAAAAACAAAACAAAAGGAGCAACGCAACAAATGCGTCTTCCCCGCCTGGGGGTGTCTGTGAAACCGTCCCGTCCTTTGCCCGCTTACGATATGGGGTTGAGGATGTGCCGATTGAAGTTCGCGTAGTGCATGATCGGGGTGTGTCCACACTCTTCGCACGCTCGCCATTCTGGTCCGAAGCGGTAGTTAAGACTCTTGCAGTTGCACCCCTTGCTCCGGCACTGGTAGAAGGCATGCGGGTCAAGCCTCAGGAACCGCACGAGCGAGTAAAGCTCGCCCACCTTGCGCAGTAAAGAAGGGTTGGCCGGGAGGTGGCAGGGAGGGGCCGCGGACGCGAGACAGCGAGGGGAAGGTGGGCAGGGGAAGTCGCGGGGGGGTAGAGACACGTTGTTACCTTCGTCCTGTTAGGTGTTTCTAGGTTCAACTTCTGACGAGATATGGCGCCGCGACGACGGGACGGAAAATCAGCTCAGAACCGTGTCCTGAAGCAAACGACAGCGTGCATTGGAAGAAAGAGCACACACCCTACAAGCCATTACGCGAGAGGCCACCACTTTTCTTGAGGGTGTTCGCTTGGCGAAGGGCTACGGCACTTTCCGGTGTTCTTGGACCACTTGTCTTGAACACCAAGCGACCTCTCTCCCAGCCAACCCACGCCGTCGTATCACTCATAAACGGTAAGCTAATCTTCCGCCTGGTGTGAGCTTATTATCGGCTGAACGGGAAGCATGCGGCGCGCCAGCGTTCGCCCGATAAAAGCACCGCGAACCTAAAAATTTCCTTGGTTTTTGGCTCTTGCAAGTACAAGCCGCGGTCGCCCAAACCATAACCAGGCATGGCAGTCCTAGCATGAACGTCATTGCCATCACAACTCACCCTGTTTTGCAGGGGTGTCCCCGTGAGACACCACTTGTACAGCGACGTCAGAGCGAAGACGGCCTTGGCGGTGGAGGTGGACCGGTCCTTGATAAAATGGGCCTCGTCTAGAATAATGCGCTGCCATGAAATCTGCATTTCCCGCAAGACGTCGGGGCAAGGGCGCACGCAGCGGAAGCGGGTCGAGCTGAACTACTGAGGGGAGTAGCGCGGTTCGCGCTGGGTACGGAGATATCACTGCCTACAACACCCCTCCAATGAGGAACACCGAAAGATCAATCGAACGAGGACCTTCGAGGAAGGCCCGTTCACAAGCAGCCACAAACGCCAAGCAGAGTGGAAAGCCTTTCGTCCGACCGAACCGTAAACCCGCCTCAGACACGTACGTGTGCGTACGTGAATCTCCATGCTCCGGAGCAACCAACGCCACATCCGTCGTCACTTTCACCAAAAAAACGGAGGATGCATGGTCATTACCTGGTGCTACAAGGGGTGTACCCGTGTCAACACCTAACAAAGCGTCGCTCGCTGCAACGTCGACATCAAGCAGCACAACCGCTGCAACGTTACCGCGAAGGAGCACAGCCGGCGAAAGCAAAAAGGGCGTCTGGGCCTACGAACCTCTTGCAGTACCCCTGGCTCCGCGTTATCGCGCTTCTCCATAACTTCCTTGAGCACTTTTGCGAACGCGGCTTCCTTGTACGATCGCCCCTCAGACTCGTCGCCGCTGCTGGAAGAACCGGAGCCATCGCTGCCGCTGGCCCAGTCGCTTGCGGAGTCGTCGGCGGCTCTTTTCGTCTGCGGCATTGCGGAGGTAACGGGACGTTAACTGGGGGTCATCGAAAGGAACGATGCTTGCTATTAATAACGAGTTAGCAAAAACGCCCGTCAACAGCGATAAATTCAGCAGCTGGAGTAAATCCGCGAACAGGGGGCTGTGTGGAGTAGGCGAAGGCGAGCGCATTTCCCTCGAAGCTGATATTGTGTAGAGATTTTGCCACCGAAACGATTCAGTGATATCCTAAACAGTGGACAAACGTGAAAAACGTCGTAACGCTATGTCCGATACGTGGCACCCCTTCACAAGCTTTGGCAGGTAGCGCAGCTCAAGCCAAAAACAGGAATATAAACCGTAGGAAGGGTAGTTTCGGGGCCCCACCTTGGCCCCCTTGCCCTTCGCAGCCCTCTTCTTCTTCCCCTTCTGCTTGTTCCGGTTGCTGATGTCTGTCGTTCCTTCGAAGTCGCTGTCACGGTCCTCACCACCTTTGCGCTTCCGCTTTCCCTTTCCGTTTCCCTTCGCCCTTCCGCCGCCTCTTCCCTTGCCGTCGCGCGTGCTCTTCGAAATGTCTGTCGTACCACCGTCCTCGTGGTCGTCGTTCTCGGACTCCTCTCTGCGGCTAGTCTTGCCCTTTCCTCTCGAGCGACCCTTCCCACCTTGTGCCGGTTTCCTCTTCTTACTCGCCGAGGATCTTGGGGTTTGCGCGTCCTCGGAAGAGTCTTCCTCGTCCGAGCTGTCCACCGCCTTGTCCTTGCGCTTGCCTTTGGCAGCCGATGACGCGCGCCCAGGTCGCGTGGACGACTTGACGCGCACGCGAACCTTCGTTGTTGCGTCATCGCTCAATCCATCGCTCTCAACGTCGTTGTTGTCGCTGTTCTTGCCTCCTGCGCCTTTACTGCCAAAGCCTTTCCGCTTCGTGCCCTCGGTGCCGCTTCTACCGCCACCCTTACCCTTATTCTTGACCTTGATGTTGATTTTGGTGGTGCCGTTGTCGCTGTCGCTTAGGTTGGCTTTCTTCCTCTTTTTCCCTTGGTTTTTCCGCCTCCCTGCACGTGAGGGCCAACCACGTCACAACATACCATGAATTCAAAGGCAAAAACACAGCGGAACGCGAAGGCTGAAGCAGCAAGCGGAACCCATAAGTGGCGACAGAAGTGATGCGATGAACGATAAAACAGTAGCGCTTGGGGGGAATAGGGCTGGGAGACTTTTGTGTACTTGTGTGTGCTTGGGTTTCGGGAAAACAATCTCTGTCACGGGAATGTGTGTTCATGCCTGCAGCACGTGTCCACATAATCAGCGGTAAAACGACCCATGACAGTTAAATAACATAACCTCTCAAAGACGGAAACGGTGGATTCGGCTTTCGGTACGCCCTTAGGCTTTCCCATGGCTGCCGCCACTGGTTGTCGTTATCACAGATAGTGCGGCATCAGCACCAACAACGCAATAAACGCAACAGCACAACGATGGCAACTCTGTGGCGCACAGCCCCAGCCAACTCCATCGTTCGCCACACCAAACGCGTTCCCTTGTAACGTTTCGGCAAGCCACCTATACCATACTCGCTGCATACGACACAGTCCGGACCGAGTCTATCAACATCACTGCAACACCACATCACAGAACGGCGTCGAAGGACGGGCCTAATTGTAGCTCGGAAAGAAAACGGTTGCATGGGATCACTCACAGGATGAGCCCCCTTTCCTCTGCGTCTTCGCTTGCGCCTCCGTCCTCTGAGCACCCTCGCCGCAGAAGTACTTGCGATGAGTAAACATCTTGTCCGGGTACAGTCTACAATGTGAGGGCACCACATGCGCAACAAAACGAACATTCAATGAAGAAGAAAAATCCTGGATACGTTCAGTTTGAGATACGCCAAGCAAGAGAAACAACGTAACATGCACCGCCGGTCCCAAACCTGAACCACCCAGAGCTGGACGGCAGGCCATTATAGTATCTCTTTTGGTACCCACGTTGTATTGACCCAAAGAAGCGGAAAGCGCGGTCCTCTATCATTCACCAATTATTGTGAAAAAGGTATACCACCATCCACACATTATAGATTAGGAACAACACCCGAGAGTATAAGCAAGTGTGGTTCATCCTTCCCCAAGCGTGTCGTGAATCTCCCTACGCCACGGTTCGGACCCGAGCAGTCCGAGAAGCGAGAAGCTTGGCCGTATGCTGCAAGCTTGACTATTTCGGCTTCTTTTTCCCCTCAAGTCCAAATGGGGATACTATACATTCTGCAAGCATGCTAGCTTCCCCCTCCCAACAGCTGCCTCTCGTGATCACCACGAAAACAGCCCGTCTACACAGTAGTCGAAGGTACGGCAACGGCGAGAGAGCGCCGTTCGGGTGAACTCCTGTACCGACGCGTTCGGGGACAAAGTACTAGGAAGAAGTGTGACACAACATTTTCAGCGCCAAAAGGGTGAAGCGCTCACGTTCTTCCACAGTCCGGACAAGCGACCTTGTTGCCAGCGTAAGCCTTTCGGTGCTCGTTTTCCACGATGGCGTACGTCGTCAGCACCACGTCCGCCTTGACCAGGTCCTGGATAGCGCCGCGCGGCGGTCACGCGGAGGGCGCGGACTGACACCTTAAACCACATCCGGGCCGCCCAGCGACCAGCGGTCTTACCGTAGACTACCGTATGCGATTAACCAACGCAATTTGGGTAAGAGATCGCCGATTTCGGGGCAACGAGTCTCAGCAATGGGCAACCCGCAATTGGACGCCCCCAGCGAACGTAAACAACGCTGGGGTCACGAACGCCGGAGCGTAGAACGGTGCTCGTGACAGCCACATCCGAAGAAAGCACCAAGAAAGAATAACGAAAAAAAAACAAGATAAAATCCGTTCTGAAAGCGTCGTTCACCTCCGCAAGCGCCGCCCTCTTCGCCCCATGGTGAATGACGACCTTCAGGGTGCCCGGCTTCACGAACCGGACGAGTTCGCTTTGCCACTGCTTTAGGGCAATGGTGGGGCACACGACGAGCGTGCCTCCCCGAGACCCTGCCGAAGCTCCCCCTCGCCCCATCTCCTCCTCTGACTGCGCCCACCGCTTCTGCATGGTTTTGTCCTTCGCGTTGGGGAGGTTCGCCACTAGCGTGCAAATCGCCTATTTTTAGAAACATTTCGTGAGTTACGAGATGGGGGAAACTAAATCGACTGTGCGCTGCAATGTGCTGGAGGGTTTGAGGACTTACGGGACTTAAATGGACCTGGTGGACCGCAGCCGCTTTCAGAGCAAAAGAGCAATACTGAGCGTCGCTTTGGGTGGATCGGTTCTGCCGATCATCGCGCGCGTGTTATATATGATCGTCTGCGCATGTGGCCTAAACACCTTCAAATGGTAATGTTATTCATGAAAACAATGGGTCTGTGCCATTGTGAGATAGAACATTGCCAGTCGCGACGCATGTAGTGGTCGCACAGCTTAAGCCAGGGCTGACGACATGGCGACGCGGTCAGAAAGAGGTATCGAGGAGGACGGCAAAAGGAGGGTCTAGGAAGCGCGATGACTACCCTCTTCTTGCGACGACAAAGCATCGGATTAAAAAAAACATGATGCTCACATATACACATTTCATTTTCAAAGACGCCGAGACATGCGATCAAAACATACAGTAGCACGACTACCGTTCAATCATGCCGTGATATTCTACCGCGACAAGAGCCGCGGTTTATCACCTGGAGAGTTTTTCCCATGCCCATTTCGTCCGCCAAAATTCCCCCCTGTGTTGATCACCAGGAACCAGCCGTACGCGGCAAGAGGAGGAACGGGGGAAAGACGCATGTACGGGAGGTCAAGGCTCAGCTAGAGCATTGCCGTACGCGGCAAGAGGAGGGACGGGGAAAGACGCATCAACGGGAGGTGAAGGTCCAGCTAGAGCATTGCCGCAGCCACGCCATCTACGTATACACCACCTCCCAACGCACGAGCGACAGCGCCAACCAAAAAGGCGCTTTTCGCCACGCCCAAGGATCTGGAACGAGAACGCTATATCTAGCCGCCGTACCATGCCACACAATACGTTCACGCCACCAACGTCGGAAAATAAACCAAGGCACATGTCTCGCCGCGCAGCAGTACCACTAGCCCGACGCTGGCTATTGAGTTGCAACAGTGGCGTCGGGTAAAAGCGCCACATACACACCTTGTAGGGAAGCTTTTCTTGGTTCAGCATCCACGCCAGCCTGGCTCACACAGGCGGGAAAATCAGCGTGGTGCGGAAGGGCAGGACGAAACGGAACAACGCAGGGTCTCGACAGTTACAAGTGCGTCGAATCGGTGCGAGATGATACGCTGAAGACGCAGCAGCTACCCTTACGATTAAACCGTTTGCTGAATGATCCCAGCAATGACACCTGTGCGCCACTCCCCGCCTCCCTAGGCACGATGAGCTAAGCTCACGAATACCGCTGTGTCCACACGCACGTTACAAACGAACACACTTGGCTCGCCTCCCTCTCCACAACTTTCTCGCCATCGGAGAACCCGCCAGCGGGAACCTGCCGACCGGCCAAAAGCGTTTTTCGATATTCCACGAACAAACAAGCTGATCACTTTCCTTTTGCGGGGTGGCGACGTGGTTGGACGCACACACCCGCAAAATGACATCCCTCTCTTTCCCACACCCCAACATATTTGTATTGCAAGATTTCGACAACTAAACAGGAGAGCGCGCCGCCTCACCCTTCTGCCTGGTAGGGAAGGAGGGTAGCCATGACCTTATCGGGACATGAGGCTTTCTCCGTCCATCCCTTGCGCACCAAATCGTCGGGTGTGATGGGCTCGTACATGTCGTCCACCTCACCCTGGCTCTTGAGCACTTGTTGCTCAAGGAGGGGCTGTGGCACGCATGCGGGGGTTTGCGCAAAACGAGAGAGTGTTGTTTGTCGCCAAGGGAAATCGAGACCGGGTGGGCTGCTTCGGGCGCTGTCAGGCAGGGCTACGCTGTTGGTGTGTAGTTGTAATTTGATAGAAAAACCGACGCTGTATACACTGAAAACAAAAAATGAGATGCCCCCCCCCCGTTTTCCTTGGTTGGAATCCACGAGAGATACGGACAATGAACAGTGAAACGCCCCCCATCGGTCGGGTTTGCAAGAGAGATGGCTGATCAAAAGAGAGCGAAACCCTGTTATATTACAGGCAGTAGGCGTGTCCAGTGTCACGAGGGGAGAACGGAACGCCACGCCACACAATACATTGGAACGAAAAAAACAGGGCAGAGGGCACGAGAGTGCTTCACCAAGTTACTATTGTATATTCAACCATTTGGAGGGTGCTGTGGTGGCATTGTCTGGCCCATACCTTTCATTTAAGTTATCCAACATCGTCTAGTTCACAAAAGCTGCCTCAGCAAACCCCGAATACGAACAACCACCCTCCGTAGCAGTAATAGTAATAGTATTGGTAGTAGGGCTTGACGGCGGTGCACCGCACATGCTCGCCTGAATAGCGTCGTCCAGGTCTTCGAAGCCTTCGACCTCTTCGGCCGTTTTGACTTGAAATATGGTGCACTGCATGTGGTGCCACTGTGTGGACGGGCCCCAGCTGCCCTCCGTCACCACTCCGACCTTGAGCGCGTCCTTGCTAATCTTTTCGTCGCATCTGTCGTACGGGTTAGGTTACATATTTTATCAAGATTCTTAAAAAAAGGAATCAATAGACAACGTGGATCGGAGGCGATGGCAGGTACGGGCACCATTCATCGCGCTTAGCCCCTGAAAAAAGATACCCCCGCTGTTGGAGATTACGCGCTTTGACCTAGTTTACCATATTCTTTGCAGTAGAGAAAATGTTTAACATGTCGATATGGCATGTAGAACTCGGTATTGGTAGTCTTGGAGGATGAGTCAGTGCTCCTCTATGCTACAGGCAGTCTCCTTGGTGACGCGCGTCGTGCGATGAGACGTGTTGCATGTGCTTTGGGGTTTGCAGTCATGCGATCCACCGGGCGGAGAGATGGGGTGCAGTGTGACGGTATGAACCCGATTCGTTTTCATAGTAAATGTTCAGTAACGCGTTGCCCGATGCAAGCAGGAAGCAGACGAGTAACGGACCCTGTAACAGCCTCCCATCTCGAAATTCGTCACCCGTATACCAGGTATACAACAGGAGCTTACTACCACACAGCAACACGGTTGCTCTCAACGCCTCCTAAGCAGCACGTATAAGAGTCGCCCATTTCTGCATGCAGCACTTTCCCCGACATCTTCTCCTCCCTCGTAAAGCCCTCTCCCCCCGTGCCGCCCCCTCTACGCACAAAACGCAGCAAACTCGTTCAATGCTCACCCAATCACCCAACCACCCACCTCCGACACAACGCCCGTCCACTCTTGGCGATCTCGCACACATATCTCATCGCAGGCCCTTTCCCGACCTTCACCGACGCAGCCGCCCCCGTCCCCGCCCCGCCTGCCCCAGCAGTGGAAGACGCCCCACCCTCATAGTTTCCCGCGCTCGCCCCTGCCGCGGCAGCCGCGGCCTCATTTGCCTTCGCGACAGAACTCGCCGCGGTAGAGTCGGTCTTAGAACCTTTCTTAGGACCGTTCTTCGAGCTGATCCCGGTGTAATTCCCCGAGAGTGTACCATTGGGCGCGCTGCGGGCGGTTGCTTGCGGCTTCTTTCCGGCGGAGGGTTTTCCGCCGGTTGAAGAGGAGCGTTTCGTTTTTTTTTTGGCCATTTCGAAGTCACTGTCGTCGTCGTCAGTCTCATCGCCTTCTGACTCGGCTTCCTCGTCTGCTGATGAGCCGTCCTAAACGCGTCAGATGTAAGCAGCAAAAACAAGGACGTGGGATGGTGTGGCGTGGTGTGGTGTGGTGCCTTCAGAAGGAATAGGGTGCGAGGAGATAGAGAGACTGTGCGTGAGTCAAGGCAGGTATCGGCCGTGAGGTGGCGCGTTCGACACGGGAGTATTCGGCGGACGGGAGTCAACCCACGGCGTTTTTCGTGCTCATGTATTCCACCAAGGAGAAAAAATGATTTCGGCAGCCGGCATTCTTCGCTAGACTCTCACAATGGCGGCGCATTACTGTATTCCCTCGAGGTTGTCGGAGCGAGGCTGCGAATGCCTTCAAGGATCTCCGGGCGCAACGCCTGCCCTGAAGCAAGGCCTACGTTCGTTATTAGTGCTTTATGGAATTATTTGTGGCTGAGCTCATTCTGGTCCGACGGTGATGCCTTGCAACCGGCACTACAGCGCGAACGTAACCACCGCGGTGCGGTTCAAGCTGTGATGGGTTTGGGATATTGTACTGCGTACTACCGGTATACGCTGGTCACCACGCCGAAAGGGTTGTGACGGACGTAGTCAGTAAACCACACGGGACGGGTGTACCTGCAAATATCGAGCTCTATGGTTGGCGATTCTAGAGAGTTGCCACTTCAACAAGTAAAACGGAAGCAAGCACGATATACTCGGCACGGCAGACTCTCGTCGTTAACGCGGGTACGTCGCGGAACGCATCCAAACAGGAAAATCGAGAAGGAGTCCAGTCCCAACAGAAGGAGAGACCAACAGAAACCGATTGTCCATGACGCATTAAATGGATTTCAATCCTAACCCTGATATAAAGGAGACGCTCTGAGTCGGACAATAATGCACTTCAGCTGCTTCCGAATAAAAGCTCTAAAGGAATCCACTGGAACATGGCACACGCGCCTTTACGCGAAAAACACTCAGTACCACTCGCGCGACGTAATTTATGCTGCAAGCATTTGCAGTAACTCGCAGAAAAGAAGCTTACGTTATCGCTGCCCACCTGATAGTCGCTGTCGTCGCTGTTATCTGTAGCGTTGAGGGAACAGTCCGTCCAGGAGGCCCGCGGGAAGCACGAACAATATCGTGGTACATACAAAGAGCAATGGACATGGATTTAGACGAGTTAATAGGTGGAACAGCCTCGACTACTGCGGGGGTGCCAAAGTTTGATACCCTGATGAACGAGACGACGCTTTGAAAAGTGTACCTGGCATGATTTAGGCAAAGCTGAGTGTCGAACAGGTGGTTTGCGCTGCAGCTTTAGAGATATTCGTACAATCGATAGGATTGCTGCGTAGACGGACGGCAACAAAAACAACAGCAACACGAGGTCCTGCAAAATGGCAAACGAAACGAGTGTACATCGCTAACATTCGAGTGGAAGTCGTACCCCCCTCCGTCTAGCTCGGCTGCTGTCGTACGCAGCATAGTTACCATTTTTCAGCTATCATAATTTACCGAGCGCGTGGAGAGGGGACTCGTACAGGTAGAGTGCCTACAGGAGCCACAGATGCAAAATGCTAAAAACTGAAAGCACCAGGCACCGCCCTACAGTATACGACCAGGATTGACGAGCATAGGTATGGAATGACTGCACTGGTTTTGATTAAACAGCGTATAGTAGTGCTGTTGGTGCTCTCGCTGTACTGGCACATTGCGAGAATTCCGTTTCCATTGCTACGAAAACAACTCCACCCGCGTACGCAGAGCACCTTCGATGGGCATGGTTCCCCACACGGCTGTAGCCTGAGCAGGAACGATAATAGCAGGAACGATAATACCCTTCGGGCTTGAGAGGGAAAACGGACGAAGAAAACCGACGAACACAGCATCGGCCACAGCAAGTCACGCCGGCTACCGGGTGCAAGATATGACAGGATTTGTGTCCGAGCCAGGGCGCAAGGAATTGTGCGGCGCTACTACCCGTACTGCTGCGCGCTCATACTGGACCAGATAGTTGGCAATACCGCACTTGTTTCGCTCGTGTCGCACACTGTACCCGGGGCCCCAAAATACCGCGCGCTCGATGCAAAGCGATGCCATTAATTTGTCGTAAGCGAAAAACGTCTTGGTAAAGCATCAATATACCCGCCCCCCCAAAGAAAAACATACCGCGCGCTCGATGCAGAGCGATGCCTCGAATTTGTCGCCGGCGAAAAATGTATCATTGGTAAAGCATGTACCGGTACGTGGTGCTGCAGCACGTTGTTAGTAAAACACGTACGAGAGGGGGGCTGGAAAATCATCCTGGAACCCCGCGGCGTGACCTTTGTTCGCTTTGAACGACCTCATGTGACAGACAACGAACCTTTTGTGAGATGAGCACCAACATGATAACATGATGGGCGATCGATGCTCTGTGCCGCCTCGCTCATCGTCTCAAGATTTACACACGAACCCTTTTGGGATTTAGAGGGAAAAAATGTCGAAAACCCCCGCGATAATACAGCGTCCGCCACACATAGTGATCCGCAATTCGGTGCGAGTCGACGAGGGAAGAGAGGGCTGGATTATTATCGCGACAACAACGGAGGCGCGTACCGTTAGTGGGTAAGGGGTGTGTGCTTAGTGAACCCGGATCTAAGCTACGTCTAGGAAGGAGGAGAAAGGAAAGTGCGAAGACAACACGTAGAAGAGATGAGCAAAAAAAAAGAAAGCGCCGCGTTACGAAGTATCGCAGGAGATGTATGTGTCCGCGCTGCAATGCAGGGGGTACGACAGGCGTGCAGCGCTATTAATACCACTCTTTTCGGCCGCTCGTTCTTCCTAGCCGCTTGGTTAAATCGCGCTCGTCGATTTTGGGCCGGTATACATGTGTCTCGCACCTCTTCCTGGATCGTCAGCAAGATCATCGTCCTCTCCTTCGTCCTCTTCCATGTCCTCCTCCTCCACCAACTTGAACCGAGTCAAACCAGGACAAATCACGAAAGGGACGAGAACCTTATCAAGATATGCATGGTAAACGCACAGCAGCGTCACGAAGTCAACCTCTACCCCGGCTGTGCGATCTGTGACCACCGAGGTCAGCGAGGTCTGATACCAATACGAATTATACCAGCAGACAACCAATCATCCTTGACACGAAATGCAAGTCATGTATCATAGGATCATCAGGGAGGATATCAGCAGAAGACAACCTGATATGTATGATGGACAAGTACGCCATCGTGCTGCCCATGTGTACATTTCCGTGTAATCTGTCGCTCGTAATGAAGTTCCGATACCAAGCAGCCCGGCTGCTTCATGTGGGGCCGATGCCACGAACTACTCAAGCAGCAGTGTGCGGTGTGCGGTGTAGCGATGCAGCGACAAATGAGACCCACTCTCACCTTAGCCTTCCCTTTCCTCTTCTTGGCAGCGGCCTTTCCAGCGCCCTTGCCGTTTCCCGGCAGAGGCGAGGCCTTACCACTCCCGCTCTTCGCCTGTCCATTGCGCGCGGCAGGCCTGCTTCGAGTCGCCCTTGCCATGGCCGCTCCAGCTGCTGCTGCTGCTGGCGCTGCTGTGCTGCGTGCTGTTGCTGTGCCTCGTTTGAATCTCTCTCTATTTTCAAGTGAGCCTAGTCACAGGACTGTCAAGTTTCGATCAACTCAAAGTTCTCGATCCAATCAATCTTGGGTGATGATGAAGGCACCTATGCCCAAGCACGTGTCTAAAGCTCCACGCAAAGACGATCACCGACAGAGGTGTGTTGGATTGGGAGCGACAGCGAGCCGTGTTTTTTATCCTAGCGACGTGCGGCTAGCGGCCAGGCATCGATTAGCTGTGATTCGCTGTAATGATAGGGTGCGAGGTTTGAGCGAAGGTGACAAAACGCGGGTCAATACGAAAATGTTCGCCCTCCGCGCCAAATTTGCTGCTCGTACTTACTCGTACGTGGCTACTTTTCGCGCACACTTGTCGCATTTCTCGCGCCAAAAACAAAGAAACCGAGTGAAACTATTACCGGTAATTTTTGTACTGAAATATGAAGTTACCTTGAGTTACCGGTAAATTTTGTACTGAAATATGAAGTTACCTTGAGTTACCGGTAATTTTTCTCGTCGTATACCGTAACTGCCGTGCTCTCTGTCTATGGGGCGATGTGTTGCAGTACCTGGTATAAAAAAAACGGAGTACCAAACGGTGATAGATACACATCGTAGGCTGACTCCCGATTTCGTTTTTATATGTTTCTTCTGGTGAAGGCATGAAATGCGTCGGCTGTGGTACATGCGTGGACCACCTTTGGTTTGTTTGTGTTTTTTCCTTGGGGTATTCCTCAGCTTCAGACATAAATACATAAATACATATATACATACATATATACATACATATATACATACATGCATGCATGCATACATACATACATACATACATACAAATTATAATACCAGGTAAATCGTCACATATATTTAAATTTTAGTAATCAGCTGATATCATCTTGTTATCCTTCTAGGCGTACATGCCGTAGCTCCAACTCATCTCCGCCCCCCCCGCCCCCCCCCCCCCCCCCCCTCCCCCCCCCTTTGTTCCTCGCCCAGGTCGTTCAAACGCCCCACTTACAATCGAAATCGGCCAGAGTATTAGAAACTTCTACGCAGTTGATATCACGTCATTATCTTTCTAGCCATCCATGACGTAGCTTTTATTCATCCCCCCTCCCCCCCTCCAACGCCCCCTCCTTCCCCACACCCCGCACGATCGCCTAGACCCAGCACCGCACGTATAGCAAGCCCCTACATATATATATATGATTAATACGCGCGACCGGAGTACCACACACTATGTTGCCAAGATGAGTTTCGACCAAATCCTTCATCTCATAGTAGCTGGAGTGTATTTTAATATTATATGTGACCTAAACCTCTTGAAAACCCTCCTCCCCCCCCCCCCCCCCCGCTTTTTTTTTCCTCGCTCTCTCTTGCTCAAACGCCCCACCTAATATCGAAATCTGCCAGAGTAATAAACACTTCCACGCGCGCTGGATATCACCTAATTATCTTTTTAGAGCCGTCCATGCCGCTGCTGCAATTCCCCCCCCCCCCCGCCCCCATCAACGCCCCCTCCTTCCCCACCACCCGCACTATCGCCTAGACCTAGCACCACGCGTATAGAAAACCCCTACGTCTATGCGACCTAAAGCCTCCCCCCCCCCCCTCCCCCCAATCCCCCCCTCTCCCCCACAAGAAGGATTTATAGTTTCCACGCACAAATTGAGCTGCCCCACCTGTCCCTTCTCCCCTTCCCCCCATCCCGCCCCCCTTTGGTCAAAATCAGGCCCCCATGTCCTTAAGAACTCCGCCCTTCCCTCACCGGTTATACGACTTACAGGATTCACTTGATGAAATGATGCATTTCCTTCCACAGCTGTCAGATTTTGTCCCCCTCAGAAACGGGTTTTATAGTTTCCGCGCACAGACTGACTAACACCACCCTGTTGACCCTGGCAGCTACACTGTAGTTCCAACGGGAGTCGCCGACTTATATCCTTAATGAGGACACACAACCCGTAATACGCGCGATCGGAGTATCACGCACAGCTTGCAAAGGTGAGTTTCGACAAAATATTCGATCTCACAGCTAGAAGAGTGTATTTTAATTTTTATAACATAGTCATATCATAATAATCTGTCATAATCTATAGTACAAAAAATAAAAAAAATGCACTCCAGCTGAGATCGAAGATTTCGTCGAAACTCATCTTTGCACAGCCGTGTGTGTGATACTTCGATCGCGTACTTGCATTAACACACTGGTGTGTGTGTCCTCATTAAGGATAATACCCTTTTTTTTTCGCACACTTCCCTCTTCCAGCTTCTGGACAAGCCGTGGTCACAGGTGTTGTCCCTTTCTCCCCACCGGTTCTTGCCTTCAATTCTTTTATCGCGCATAGGGTTCAGCAATCCCACTGCTCGTCGATTTTTCATCGAGTGTTGCTAACTCACGCTCTCGCGCTTTCCGCAAGTCAATTTGTGCGCAAGAAAAAGTCCCCACGAACTTATACGAGTATGCACTCGGGGGGATGCGAACTCACGGAACTGACCTATACCAGGCTCGAGGATAATCTGATACGCCACCGGGGCGACCGTATTTTTATAACCCTGTATAGGTCGGCGACTCCCCTTTTGGAACTACAGTGTAGCTCGTACCAAGATCAACAGGGTGATGTAAATCAATCTGTGCGCGGAAGCTATAAAACTCGTTTTTGAGGAGGACAAAATCTGACAGCTGTGGACGGAAAAATGCATCAGTTTATCAAGTATATCCTGTAAGTCGTATAACCGGTGAGGGGAGGGCGGAGATTTTAAGGGCCTGGGGCCGGGGTTTGAACAAGAGGGTGCGGGGGGGGGGGGGGGGCGGGGGCGGGGGCAACTCAATCTGTGCGCGGAAACTATAAAAATCCTTCAAGGGGACAAATCTAACGGTTTTGGAAGAAATGCACCAGTTTATCATGTAATATATCCTGTAAATCGTACAATCAGTGAGGACAGGGCGGAGTGTTCGAAGCGGGGGGGGGGGGGAAGAAGGGAGGATTTCTAACAGCTTTAGGTCGAAATAATGTATACCAGGTATCTGTTAGGAGCTTGCTGTACGCGTGGCGCTAGGTCTATCGGCGATGGTGCGGTTGGTGGGGAGGGAGGGAGCGTTGGGGGGGGGGGGGGGAGTATTAACTAGAGCTACGACATGGATGGCTAAAAAGGTAATGAGGTGATATCACCTGTCTGGTGGTAGGGTCTAATACTCCGGCAGATTTTGATTTTAGGTGGGGCGGCGGGAGATAACAAAACAAGGGGGGGGGGGGCGAAAGGGGGGGTCGGGCGGGGGGGGGGGGGGGAATTAAAACCCCTTTAGGTCGCATGAATGTATACCGGTCGCCCCGATGGCGTATCAGGTTATCGTCGGGCCTGGTATAGGTCAGTTTCGTGAGTTCGAGCCCCGCCGAGTGCATACTCGTATAAATTCGTTGGGTCTTTTTCTTGTGCACAAATTGACTTGCGGAAAGCGCGAGAGCGTGAGTTAGCAACACTCGATGAAATATCGACGAGCAGTGGGATTGCTGAACCCTATACGCGATGAAAACTGAAGGCAAGAACCGGGGGGAAGAAGGGACGACACCGGTGTCCACGGCTTGTCCAGAAGCTGGAAAGTAGAAGTGTGAGAGAAGAAGAAAAAAAAAAATACTGGCAGGGACTTTCACTATACGTGCTCGAGGTCTATGTTTGACCATCCACGTTTAAGAGTTGAGTGATGAAATTTGATATTTTTTATTTTGATTTCGGTATTAAAAATTGGGTTGATGGAGGACTTGGAGTAAATTAACATACTCCAAGTCCTGGGAACCAACCTGGTTTCGCCGCATCTCCTCAGATGCGCTGCGGTTTCACAAACCACAAATAATATCCCAATCAGGCTTTGATACAATCACAAACCAACAGTCTAGGCGATGGTGCGGGTGGTGGGGAAGGAGGGGGCGGGGGGGGCGGGGTGGGGGGTGGGGGGCGGAAATAAATGAATTGGAGCTACGGCATGGCTGGTTGGATAGGTAATGAGAAATTTTATCACCTGCCTGGTAGTGTTTATTATTCTATCTAGCAGATATGATTTCAGGTGGGGCGGCGGGGGACGTGGGGCGAGGGGGGGGGGGGGGGGGGGGGTTGCGTGTGTGTCAGGGAGAGGGGAAGGACAACGGCCTTTTTGGAATCTCCCGTATATTCCAGCAACCAGGCCTGGCTATTTATATGAATGACCTTTGGTTTGTGCTTTTTCTGGGGTATTCCCCAGCTCCAGAGTGACTGGAGCCTGTCCTGTGACCACGGACTTGATTATGCGAGTTAATGTGTGAACAACAACACCATGATGAATACAAGACAGCCATTTAGAACAATCATGTAGAACTAACTGTGGTATGCAATGTGTTATATCATAGCTTCGTGGTGTGTTATTTTAGATGGATCGCAAGATAGAACATTCCAATCGACAGGAGGTGCAACCATGTGGTATTACTATGATTTCTTACCGTGTCGATGTGGGGCTCTGAGGTCGACAATTATAAGACAGAAATAAATATTGCAAATACAGCAAGCGAGGTGATGCGGTCATGCAATGTCACCACCATTGAACACGAGGGGGAGAAGTGCAAATCTTCAGTGTATTTTCCATGTCGCCGAAGATGTTGTGGTCCTGCAGATGCCACGTTCACGTCTGATGCTCGTGTTATTAATGGTGGTATACAAGGGGCTACGCCGGCGGCCTGGACGGCCGCCGGTCGCAGCGCAGGATAGTAAATATTAAGAGGGTAAGAAGTAATGCCAAGAGTTAGACGAAGTTTGTTAATTCATATATGGGAGATACTAGAAAGGGAAAATGCCGACAATTTTTTCCCGATTCTCGTGTGCGGCGGAACAATGCGAGAAGGCAGCCTGGAAATTATGGGAGAGCATGGCGGTTCACCCCAGCTGGGTGACGCTCTGCGTTGCTACGCAGAAAGGCGCGGCCACAGCTGCTGCTGTGCATATACCTGCTGTGCATATACCATTTGTAGCTTCGTGATGCTGCTGTGCATATACCATTTGTAGCTTCGTCATGCTGCAGGCTCATCATAGCTTCAGCTACTGCTGTACATCATGTACATGTACGTGCTGCTGATCTAGACGTGCTGCTGTAGACTAACGGGGGTTCAAAAATATTGAGAGTTCGCAGTTCTCCACGACGCCTAGCTGCTGCTGTGCATATACCATTTGTAGCTTCGTGATTCTGCTGTGCATATACCATTTGTAGCTTCGTGATGCTCCTGTGCATATACCATTTGTAGCTTCGTGATGCTGCAGGCTCATCATAGCTTCAGCTACTGCTGTACATCATGTACATGTATACGTGCTGCTGTAGACTTCGCAGTTCTCCACTACGCCTGGGTGGCATGTGTTCTCGGGGATTACGAACTTTTCTTCCCCAGATCCTAGCACAAACCTCGCTTAGTGGCCTTTACAATGGCGACGCCGGCCAGGTAATCGACCCCCTCCCGTGTGTCGGAGGTCAGAGAACACGTACCGAAGAAATAACGCGAAGACATTAGCCCTGTGTGCAGACTGCGCACCAAACGTCTCACAGGGCACGATTTTTCGGAGATCTCGTCGTAGATCTCGACGTCGAGGCCTCGCGCGCGCGCTACGGCGCCGAGCGGGCGGATCAGCTGAGCCGGTGGTTGCAGGCGAGGCGGGGGCACGCCTCAGCGAAGAAACCGCGCGGAAAGGCGGTCAGAGGCGGGAGATATCCGCAGACGTAAGGATGTGCATATGTGATAAGCGAACTAAGATATATAGATTTATAAGGTATATTTGTTTGTTTGGTCATACATACATGGAGAACGTACAACGTCGGCTCGAGTCGGGCGATGGCGATAGCGCCGCGGGGTTCGCAAACATCTTGGATTCGCGGAGCTCACGTATTCATCGCGCGTCGGAAGACAGCAGCAGCGGTGTGGAACACCAAAGAAATATCCAACGTGTGTGTGTCTGCTCGTGCGTGATAAATACGAAAAGTTTCTATCTATACAGCAGCAGCAGTAAGTAGTATAGCATAAGTAGTATAGCAAGCGGTATTGTTATATTGTTGTTGTCGGCGTCCGATCAGCCGGGACAACGCAAAAGCTTTCACACATATATATGTCATACATACATATTCTAGTACATCATACATACATCGGACAGATCAGATGCCAGGCCATGATTGATCTGTATGTTTTGTCTTTCAGGACAGATATATCCCTGACCTGTACCACATATACATATAGAGTAGAGTTATACGACGAGCTGCGTGGTCCACATTATTATGTTGTAGCCGAATGGGAGCAGAGTATTATCTGCATGATGATGACCTTGTGTTATCATATAAGGCTTCGTTTGGGTACGCTATTGGTTAACCTTTTGCAAGTAAGTGGTCTCAAAACGGACTAAAACCCCAAATAAATCCTACATCCACCATCATCATAATAAACTTTTCAAGACTTTCCCCATCCATGTCGAACTTCATAAATACTTTCCCCGGTATCCCCAAGAAATGAAACGGCTTGGATATATTGACAGGTCCGCCCGTATATCCGGCCGACCTGCTATCCCGCCGTTTCAGGGGGGGAGAGTGTTATAAGGATTAGTTTGGGTAAGCTATTGGTTAACCTTTTGCAAGTGGTCAAACGGACTGATACCCCACTAGAACCTTATTAACATCCACATGTTTCTTGGGTTGGATATTTTATACCTGGTACATAAAATTGTTTCAAATCTATAGCCTATTATTAGACTAGTCTAAAAAAAAATTTACACTCCAGCTGTGAGATCGAAGATTCGTCGAAACTCATCTTTGCAAGCTGTGTGTATTACTTCGATCGCGCGTATTACGGGTTGTGTGTCCTCATTAAGGATATAGGTCGGCGACTCCCCTTGGAACTACAGTGTAGCTTGTACCATGATCAACAGGGTGATGTTAATCAACCTGTGCGCGGAAACAACTGTAAAACTCGTTTTGAGGGGGACAAAATCTGACAGCTGTGGAAGGAAACGCATCAGTTTATCAAGTATATCCTGTAAGTCGTATAACCCGGTGAGGGGAGGGCGGGGATTTTAAGGGCGTGGGGGCCGGGGTTCGAACAAGAGGGAGCGGGGGGCGGGCAACTCAATCTCATTGAACTTTAGGTGGCATGTGGCGTGTATCAGCTCTTAGCTGGTGTACGCTCGTAGGCTCGCTTTCGGATGACCCGATGAAGACAGCCTATATATATGATGTGAGGCAAACGAAGGCCACGGTTAGGTGAGCCTGTAAGAGCAGAGAGCTCGAGCAGAGAAGATGTTGTTCGGTGACCCCAGGCCGATATGTTGATTGATGATTTAGTTGCTCAGCAGATGAGAGCTGATGGTGAGCAAAGAGGAGTGATCGAGGTGGGCCTGGCCATTTTACCTGATCGAGACGGCACAATGCGTATGCTACGGACAGATGTACTCTACGGGTAGATGTCTGATCTACCTACAGCAACGTTTCCTGAGGCTTGCTCGTAGTCTACCGTACCTATGGCAATGTTCCCTGAGGTTTGGTTCTGGGAGCTTAGCTACGTCAACGTCCCGACCGTTAACCTAAAATCAAATTCCATGAATATTCAATGTTGCTGTACGTACTAGACCAGGTACGTTATTCCGCCGCATTTATTTGATACCACCGCATTGCTCGTACGTAATACATGTACCAACTTTTGGATATGATTAACCAGCAAACGGCTGTGCATCATGTATCCAAGATATTGCTGCGATGAGACTTAGTCTTGTGCTTGCTACGTACTGCATCGATAAACGACAACTAACAGACTTATTATAACTGTCTGTTGTACGAACAACTCGCAATGTATACTAGATGGCTTTTAAGTGTTATCAAGTAACGACTTGATGGTCACTGACAAGTAGCATCTCTACTAAATCTGTGCGCGGAAACAATAAATATGTGTATGATACACATGAGTTTCGACAAAATATTCGATCTCACAGCTAGCTGGAGTGTATTTTAATTTTCATAATAATCTATATACGTGAGCTGTAAGTTCGATCAATAGACTAGTCTATATATTAGGCGCTACTGCTGCTTTATGGAAGGATATTCGTTTTATATCGAAAAGGCATCTACGCTACATTGTCGGAGGGCAATAATAATAGTCTATATACAACTATATACCTAGACCTCGCCCCCTTCGGACGTCTCGCTCGGCATATCCTCCCCCCTCTCAGCCCTTCTCAGCCCGTAATTGCCGAAAAGAAAATTAGTTGCTGGGGAAAAGAACCGTCCCGAAGTTCCTTGCCTTCCTTGCTTTCCCTAGTCTCATTCTTACTTACTTTTTAGCTCTCATTCTCTGATCTTTACTGCTTGCTCTCTGATATTTTTATTTTGCTTTTTCAGCAACTTCTTTTTTGTACTTTTATTTGAAGTTGGCCAATTGCTGGCTGTTGAGAGGGAATTGCCGTTGACGGCTGCAAACAATTTGAATTTGAAATTTGCCGGATCGGCAATAACAATTTGAAGTTGAAATTTGCGAAGCGGACCAAGGCTAGTGCGGGAGGAGGCTCCGCCAACAGTGGGGGTGGTGGAGGTTCAGGATCAGGCGTGTGGAAGCTGGTCGGGCAAGAACGGGACTCAGCTTCTTCTGGCAATCCTGATTGGCCGTGCCCGAGCAAGGGTTGTGACGGCTTCCTCATCGCACGAAATAGGAGAAACAGGAGTTCCCAGTACGCTGTCTGCGACACCTGCTGCAGGAGTGACGAGCCTTCCACATGCCAAGCTTTTCATAACCTTAACAAGAAGCACTGGGGAAGCGGCGACAACCCTCGTGTGTGTGACTGGTGTGACGCGGACACCTGTGATTCACCTTCGATCGGCGTCCCTAACGAAGGAGCTGAGAGCTTGTCGAAACGTGAGTTACATTTCTGTTGTTGTGCTGTGATTTCTTTTTCATGCGTACAAACACACTTTAAATTTTGCATGTACGAGTATGATACGTGTACGGGGCAGTCCCGTCATCGCGGTGTAAGCGGGAATTGTACAAGTACTCAGGTCTACGAGTAGACCTTTGCAGTGACGCTGTGTGGTGCGATTTCTTTTTCATACGTACAGCCAAACACACTTACTTCATGTATGTACGACTACGAGTACGGGGCAGTCCCGTCATCGGGGTAAGCGGGGGTTGAACAAGTGGTTCATGCAGTGACGCTTTGTGCTGTGATATAAACACACGTTTTGGATGTACGACTACGACTACGTGGTATCTATACATGTAAGACGCAATGAAAACGGGCAAGTCTCATCACGGGGGTCAGCCAGGGTTGTAAAAATGTAAAAATGGTCCATGCAGTAATAAATAACACAGCAGCATGATACCTCAGCACCAGTCGCAGTACACACTGGAGGTTGATATATAGCAGTAAACAGAAGCTGAAGTTAACCTGGGTGATGCTGGAGAGCAGTCCCGTGATTGGGGTTAGCGAGTTGTTCATGTAGTGACGCGGTGTACTACTACTGTTACTCATTTTTCATACAACCACATGAACTCTTTGTATTAACGAGTACAAGTAGGGTGCGCAACCTCTTCAGGAATCGCAGTACAGGTCGGTCGTAATAGTGTTGATAGCAGCAGTAATAGAGTAGTACCGAACAATATATACAGCAGGTACTGTCTCTTACCCTTCGTTGTCGGTATTCCGCCGGTAGGCCTTATATAGCAATATACCGGGGCTTACGCTTACCAGTTGCGACTGTGAATCCCGTTCGTTCCTGTCCCAGTGGTGGTTTCATAGGTGTTAGCAACGTTGTGGTACCAGGCAGGGCTTTGCCCATAAACGACCGCTTTCATTACAACAGCAGTGTTAAATTGTACGACTTCCTTTCCAACTTTGGAAATCGACGACAGCTACGTGGCCTTACTATTTTGAACATTCACTGAACGCAAGGTATTCCCATCCGTTGTTGTCGTTTGCAGAATCCCTGCGAAGCAGCCGCCGAGGGCCGCCAAGTCGGCGAGGACATAAACACGAAGTGCACCGGCGACATCAAGGTCGGTGACCTCCTGAAGAAGGCAGGCGACCACTTGCTCGATATACATCCCGCATTCCATTCCCACGGTTCCACGAGGGCGTTCGACATCGAGGTACGTTCTACTCTTATCTTGCGTCCTGTGTGTCACGAGTCGAGACATCCATGTCTCTTGCTCAAGACTAGGGGATGGCGTGCGGATATAGTCTATGAAGTGCGGCTCTTTTTCCAAGTACCAAGAGCAAGTACAACAATACCACAACAATTACTAACAGCGTAAGGAACTCCAATAATTTGGATGGTTACGACGTCTGCTGGAGAGAAGTACGAATACTTTTTTACACATACTTATGTTATAAGGCTTAGTTTGGGTAAGCTATTGGTTAACCTGTGCAAGTGGTCAAACGGACTAAAAGTACCCCACTAATACCTTAACAAATGGCGTCGTCGACAGACCATGGGTTTTTGGGTCGTGGGTTCGATCCCCACATCCACCATAATAAACTTTTTCAGATTTTCCCATGGCGAACTTGAAAAATACTCTCCCCGGCTTACCCAGGAAATGAAACGGCTTGGATAAATGACAGGTCCGCCCGTATATACGGCCGACCTTCTATCCCGCCGTTTAAGGGGGGGAGAGTGTTATAAGGCTTAGTTTGGGTAAGCTATTGGTTAACCTGTGCAAGTGGTCAAACGGACTAATACCCCACTAATTCCTTGACACTTATCGACGTTCTCCCGCCCTGCTTCAACGTTTGTGGACAGATCCACAAGACCATCGACAAAAAACAAGAGTGCAAGGTGCTGGGTACCTCCGCTGAGGAGGAAGAGTCCAAGCAAGCCTGCATGCTCCTTCGGAAGCAATGTTGACAGCACGTTCTTTATAGAACGTTAAGTTGTGGTTTATTATACCAGCATCGTTTTTTGAGAACTATGCCTAAATGCGTGCTCTTCGTCTTTCAGGAATACAAATGTACTTCACATGTTTGCGGTGTGTGCGTTCAAGTTCCTGCTTCCAGCATGTTTTTTTTGGCACTGCGCTCCTTTACATCTTAAGTTGTAGTTTTCCTGTCTCTATCCTTGACAAGCGCGTGCCTGGTGTTTATGCACTGCGATAATTTATTGTTGATGATCGACTTAGAGAGAGAGCTATTGAAGTGTACAGGACCTACATAGGCGCTACCTGAGAGGTGGAAGGATATGCCAAGGAAGTCCTCCGACTTGCCCATCATGGATTGGGCGAATGGATTATAATAACAAACTCATAATCATAATCGTCTCTATCCTGTACCGTTGTACTATATATGGACCTCTTGGCATTTTCAAGTCGCCAGTTGCGCCATTTGTGCTTATTTTCCGCCTTTCTACTGAATGTCTATTCCTCCTTCCGCAAGCGTAGCGGGCGGCGCCCAGCCGCCCGCGAGCGAAGCCCTTGTAGTCTATATATTTATGCATGTATGTACAGATCCCGCACAGCATAGCACAACGACAGATAGATACATGTAGGATCTACTGTTGTAGTGGATGAAATGCAACTATCATCTCGTGATATCATGTCCGAAATCAAACCACCACCAACCAGTAGTAGTAGTTTGTGAAACTTTCACACCTTGGACAGATATATGAGTCGTTCTACGATAGCCCCCCCAACTTTTCTTTAACGAAATCGCCGGTTTCAAAACCAGCTCCCGGTCGTATCTCCTGAAATACGGCGTCACTCGACACCCCGACGTCATCGATCGGTAGACCTTTGCACCCAAGAAAATATATGGATACTTTGACTTCAATAGTATCCTTCCTTACATCGAGCAGCCACGAAGCGTCCGTTAAAGGAAATCGCTGGTTTTGGGGGGGGCTATCGTAGAATCAGTCATATCCATCTTACCACATTACACTATATTGATCGTATAGACTAATATCGTATAGATAAATTATATAGATCATCTACTACGTCAAAGACTGCAATATAGTTAGTTGCCGTTATGAAATAATAACGGTGTGCAGGATCTGTATAACAACATGTTGAGTACACAGATAGATCCAAACTCGGAAGCATGCGCTACGTCATGCAGATCGTACGGCAAGCCGAGGTTGAACATGGGTGCTTTAGAAAATGTGAAAAAAAATCCTCGAGACCCGATAGGGACTCCCACCAAAAAACTGAATTCCACATACCTAGCACCACTCGTGTAGTTAGTTCCTGATTCATCCCACGGTAGGGGTAGCAGTTGTATGATTGGGCCAAAAAGTCCCTGGGTGGTGAGCTCCTTATGCGAGGAGCTGCCGGTTAATGAAGCAATTTCACGAGTACATATTTGTTTAGAAATAAGGGGCATAGGAGCTTGGTCGGGTTGTGCGAACGAATGCCTTGGATTTTTTTTCTCTGAGTGAGATATTGAGCTCCTTATATTAAGAGCTCAGGGACTGATCGATCATGCTGCAACCCCTACCATGGGACGGCTCTCCTACCAGGTATACATTCATGCGGCCTAAAGCGGTTCGAATCCCCCCCCGCCCCCCGTTCGAACATTCCGTCCTTCCCCACCCTCCCCACCTTCGAAAGCTCGGGGATATAATAAACTGATGCCTTCCTTCCACAAACGTCAGATTTGTCCCCTCAAGGGTTTATGGTTTCCGCGCACAGGTTGACTTCCACCCCCCGGCCCCCCCCCGCCCCCCCCCTCATTTTCAAACCCCCTGCCCCCCCGCCACCGGCCTCCAAGCTTCGTCCTCTCCTCACCGGTTATACGACTTACAGGATAAACTTGATAAACTAGTCTAATGCATTTCCTTCCACACACAGCTGCCAGACTTTGTCCCCCTCAAAAACGGGTTTTATAGTTTCCGCGCACAAACTGACTAGAGCATCACCCTGTTGACCCTGGTACAAGCTACACTGTAGTTCCAAGATGAGTCGCCGACCTATATCCTCAATGAGGACACACCCAGTAACACGCGCGATCGGAGTATCACACACAGCTTGCAAAATACGAGTTTCGACGAAATCTTCGATCTCACAGCTGGAGTGTGTTTTTAGTTTCATACTTAGTAATATTTATATACATGAAACGAAAGACGACTTTTTCTATAATACTTAACAGTAACATTCTGCTGTCGATTTTGTTTGCGCGGAAACCCTTCCTTTGTTCAAAATCGTCCGGCCTGCAAGTTTGCATCGGGATAACCACGAACTTCCGTAACACCCTTACTCTCCAGAAACCTGGTACAGCAATATAGTTACTGCTGTGCAAATAGGTAAATAGCGGTATTCTATGACGCGCGCTACGGAGGAGGAGGTGTGCACACTATTTTTTTTTTTTTTTCCCGCTTTTTTTCCCTACTACTTCCAACTACTTCAAAGTGAAGTATCTCACACAAAAGCTCATCTATCTGGATTTTTTTTCTTCCCCTACGAACGTTCAATCCCATGTCCTAGGTCTACAACAACGATCATACTGTAGCTCAACATCATGACGACTGTTGCCAAAAAAAGGATGAAATCCCGACGATTTGGGGTTATAGGGCCCCTTTGACAGAAAACATTCCCGCCAAAAAGTCTTACCTCCTCTGCATCAGAGCACGCGTCCTATCATATGAAAACAATCACCAGGTACTATCTTATCTTCAGCCATGCCGGACGAGTGATTTGATGGGACAGACAGACAGGCAGACAGGCAGACAGACAGGCAAGACACACACAAGACGACTAACACGTACAGACGGGATAATCAAGAAACACATCGAATTTTTTCTTTTTAATTCAGATATTCCTGTTGACACTGGGGAATAGCATGAGTAGTAGCTCCAGCACAAGACATCAATATGTATGCATGTGAAAAGATATGTGCACGACGTAGAAAAGAGACTGTTTTTAGCGACCCTCAACACCCCCTCCGTCCACTCCTTCCTGTAGGACTACGACCTCATTTTCCTCCCCCTCGCGAATGCCACCAACTCCACAAGGAAGAAACTCGGAGTCAGCGACCCCACGCCCCAAACCGTCCTCCCGGCACAACTTAATTAATCGTAATTCTATGCGATCCGTTCGCCGAATTTACAGCACCAGTTATCCAGTCATCCAGCGACTCGATGCAACGTGACGGACGACTGTCGCCGCGAATCCACGTTTAATATATGTATATGCACTATGAAAACGCACGCCGCCGCCCCCTCGAATAAACTGCTGTACAATCAGGACAACGTCGCACCTACTACAGCCTACAGCACGTACCGGTAAAAAATAATCAAAGTAACTCTTAAGTAGCCATATCCGAGCCATAGCTACAATAACAAACTACCATGCACATGCAATCAAAGTCGAAACAGTCAAGAGCAGTCAAGGTAGAGGTGGTAATATACGGAGTAATAGCTCGAAAATAGATCGTACGAGTAGACTCATCCAGTCCCATTTGAATCGTTTCCTCGCGCAACGAGCGGCGAAACATGGACCGCCTCCGACAACCTCTACAAACTCCCCCCCCGCTGGGGTCAAGGGCTCAAACAACAAAATAAATACGAAAGAAAATACACAACAGTAAATAACACGCCGCGTGCCGCGCGAGCCCCAAAATAAATACGAAAGAAAATACACAACAGTAAATAACACGCCGCGTGCCGCGCGAGCCCCCGCACCTCCCCGCCCCTCCTTCCCCCTCCCGTTTCACACATCAAAGAAAATTCTTGAACTTACAAGAAAATTCTCTCTTCGGTGCTTCCTTTGATTGCGGCCGCTCCTCGCCTTCCCTTCACTTTGCACCACCCACACAGGCCAATATTACGGTACGTTCATGTACTGCTGTTATATAACGAGGCATCGACTTTCATCAACAAACGCGCCCCCCCCCCCCCCCCCCCCCCCCGCTTCCCTCCCTCCCTTAACTACCCCCGCATTCTCCCCTCTTTTTTGTTCCTTTTTATCTCGTATATACGTGCACGGCCCCGTAATTGCTCGTTTTGACGGAACCTGGTCACCGCGGGAATCCCCACCGCGGGAAGCCCCAGTCAACCGAAGCGTTCCAGAAGGAAACTTCGGGCATATCCCTTTCTCCCTCCATCATTTACGGTATTATCTTCGTTAAATTTCAAGTCTGAAGCAACAACACGCGCGATTGTCCCCCTGTCGGCATCGCATCGCGCTGGACAAACAAGCACCGTGTGCATGCGCCGTGGCAATAACCGGTCTAGTTCGATACCTTCCCCGCTCGCCTCCTCCTTCTGCGAAACAGGTAAGCGCGGACAGCGACTGCTGCCTTCTCGTGCGAGCGCGCGAGAAAAAAGCCATACAGGGAACAAACAAAAACCGAACCCAAAGCCAAAGCCAAATAAAAACAACCCCAAAACCAAACCCGAACCCAAACCCAAAATCGAAACCAAACCCGGAATCAATAACCAAGGGGCGATATCTGCGGTGCCGCCTCTACGAGAGGCTCTGAAAAGAGGCATATATTAAGCCACCCGCCTCGACAACACCTAGGTCGAAAGCCCCGTGACTAATGTACTGCTTTGATGCAGCAGTAGCGCAATGTCGAACACACACAAAAACATGAAACACATCCCGACCACCCAATACGCTGTCTGTCACCGACCTCCTGGCCACCCAGCCCGGATAAACGCCGACACACCCGCAGTCAGCTTCCGCCGAAGAAGCTGTTAAAGTCACCATCGAGCTACGATATCAGCTAAGATGAGGAATGAACAGATAAGAGAGCTTCTGTGTCAAGCACACGGAAAGCCTAAACCCCGGACCTCCGGTGGGGACGAAAAAAAAGCGCCCCCTTTGCCCAAAACCGCGCGAAACGTCCTGCCTGATGTGCTACTATTTATGCTACCGCGGCTGCTACTGCCACGGCTGCTGCAGCCGCTCCTTCTGCCGCGGCTAACGGCACTACTACACGTCGTTCATTAGAGATAGAAACTGTTTCGCTCAGGGGTGTGCCTATTTCAACAAGATCCGACCAGCCTGTGCGGGAAATGTACACGCCCGCATACGCCGAACACCGTCGTGGGCACATAGAAACACGAACGCGACGCGACGCAGGACATCCGGGCACAAGCAAGGAAACCGTTGGGAGCCAGGCCGGAGGACAGAGGTACCACATGCACGTTGAACACCACCCCGTGCACCGTACCGTGCAAGCCGACAGCCCGCAACAACACGCGCGGGTGTGCGTTGATAGACCTCCCACCAAGCCAAACAAAAGTGCTCCAACATCGAGCCAATGCGGGATGTTGCTGTCAGCGCCACATACAAAACAAGCAAAGCGCGTGTCCACCGCTAACTCCCGTAGCAGAGAGAAGAATATAACAACGACACGCGCCGAGCGGCGTTGCGCCTCTCTCTGAAATAAAATGCCAAAAAGGTGGGCGCACCGTGCGCGTGTGCAGCTGTGTCGAGCGTTCCACTAGATGGCTATTGCACCGACAACGGGTCCCCGGAGCCGCCGCGTCAGTCCCGATCGTAGTTAAGAATGGGGGACAGCCACTTCTCGCATGCCTCTAGCTCCATTCCTTTGCGCTCAGCGTAGGACGAAACCTGCATTGTTGGTCGATCGGACAGACCGGTGAATTAGGTTCGCGAGCGAGATGGCGTTAGAGTCGGCCTCCCGTGCCTCACCTCCTCAACTGCACGCTACCTGGTACAACGTTAGTATCGTCCCAAAAGGCAACGTAGACTGTTGAGCGTCCAACGGTACTACCGGCCCCCTGCAACGCATTCTCTACAACGGTACTGTTATGTTAACGACAGTAAGTTTCAATGGAAACGCTGTTTCTGTTTCTGGCTGTCTCTCTCTCTTCTCTGATTCCGTCTGCATCTCCCACTCTCGCTGTCTGTCCGCTTTTCCCTCCCTGTGTGCCTCTTCTCTCTCGCTGTCTGTCTGCCTTTCCCTCCCTGTGCGCCTCTTCTCTGTCGCTCTCCCTCTCCTGTTTGTGATGAGATAGTCATGAGATACTCGCCCTCTCGACCCCCCTATGTTTTTTCGTCCTTTTCTTCCCCCCTCTCTCCCCTCTCCTCTTTTGATCGCGGCTCTTTTCCGTCGGCCTCACCTGGTCCTTTCCGATGGTTCCCACGGCAAAGTACTCCGAGTCGGGGTGCGCGAACACTAAAGCGGAGACGGACGACGCCGGCATCATCGACAACGACTCGCTCAGCTCAATGCCAGTCAGCTCTGCCGCCTGCACAGGGAATCCGATCGGCGAAGCAAAGGCGGCGACACGCGGAGTGTAGGCGGCTGGAAGGGTCAGAGAGTTACGCAAGGTCGCGAAAAAAGACAGCTGCCGACAGACAAGCGACACGAGCCAGCGCACACTGACAACGAACAAAAGACAACTGAAAACAGGCATCTCCTGGTGTGATGGGGCTGACCTTGATCCACAGCAGTAGATCGACTGTAGCAACCTACTGGCGCATGAACGTTACGGCGGTCACTTGAGGAGCTCTACAAGTAGATCTGCTCTACATCTCACCAAAAAACATATTTCGACTAAACTGACAAGTGCAAACCGACGAACAAACCCGTCGCCTACAACAGGTATGCAAAACAATAATTTCGCAAAAACAGACTTGACATTACGAGGATTTTGAGTTAACAAAACCCCTAGCCTAGGTATGCAAAACAATCATTTTGCAAGAAACAGATTAGACATTCAAGACGATTTTGAGTTAACAAAACCAGTAGCCTAGCTATGCAGAACAATCATTTTGCACAAGCAGATTAGACATTTTGACGTTTGTAAGCCAAGAAGTCCCGCCATTCAGAAATCATTTTGGCCACAAAGCACCGCCTCTATCGTAGCACTTGTCATTTTTGACATCTCTCTTTCACGGCAGATATATCCCTGGTGTTTACACGATCTGCATGGTCTAGATGATGTTGTCGGATGGGAGTCGTATGGCCTGCATGGGCTATTAATAGCACATGTCATCTTTCCTGCGTTGAATCTGCACCACGCAGACGGTGCGCAACGTGTATCATATCGACAGATACAGGATCTATACGACGTACGATATACATGATCTATACGATCTATGTGATCTATATGTTCTGTATGATCTACATGATCTTCAACATGTGTTTTTTTCAGCCAACTCCGAGCAACGCTCTAACTCACGTTGAGCAGGTCCCACATGGTGCGCTTCTCCGTGTGATCGGGCTGCGACGGGTACCCGGGCGCGGGACGGATGCCCTGGTACTTGAGCTTGAACAGGTCTTCCCCTTCCACCTGTTGCACACAAAAAAAACAAACGAAACAGTCAAAGATAACACAAAACACCTTTCACTACGTCAATATACACTTCAAAGCACTAAAAAAATACCACAGCTGTGAGAATGAGGATTTCGTCACAACGTATTTTGGCAAGCTGCGTGGGATAGGGTTTCGATCTTCGATGGCGTTCACGACTGGAGGCAGTTATCATGGCCGTATCCCCAACACATAAACATAACGCCAAAATAAAGATCAACCCTCCAGTCACTGCGGAAACTATTGTACTCTAATTCCCAGTAGTTTGAGCCCGAAACGTGGTTGCGCTGCTAAGAAAAAGGTTTTAACGGGCATGCATTTAACCACCCCTTTTAACACCCACAGAGAGAGTAACCCCAAAAAGAGAACGTTTGGCCTGAACCAACCGCCTACGAATACATACTGGGAGAGCACACTAGTACGAGTAGGACCGTGTTGCCGCGCCTGCGTAGCAATCTACGACGCCTTGGGTAGGTACTAATAGTACCATAAACCGGGCATGAAAGGTAATACCACCGTCCAACCAACCAGCGGCCGATGCCGTTCGACATTCGTCATTTTTCCCCTCCAACTTTAATCAAGTCCCAAAAGGGCTAACCCCGTTACACAGCAGAGGGTACCCCAGGGAAGCACGTCGATCGGACCTCAGACGCCCCACTCCTGGAATGGCCCAAATCGAAATCAGACGGGAGCGTTGGGGACTGACCTTTGAACCGATAAAGATACATTCTTCCAAGATTGCATTGCTTGCTTGCTTTATAGTATACCCCACCTGTCTGGGCTCTCTAAAAGACAAGTGTGAATCGAAAACAGACAAAGGGCGCTCCCCTGAGTACCCAGACAAAAAGACAGGGTCAGACAGGATACATTTAATAGTACAGTTTAAAAAGAGGGTGAACCAAAACACTAACGACGATAATACCTGGGAGCAATGACGGAGTTACGCGGATTTGCGGATTTAGTGTCGTCAGTAGTAAAGTTAACGGAGAACGCTAGCTAAGAGAGGTACCGTGCGCCCGCACCATACCACTCTTGACCCCTTTAGAGTCCCAAAACCGCTTCCTATACAAATTTCAAGTAATTTTGTAGAAAAAAAAAAAAAAGGGTTTCCAGTTGCAAAGGCGTCAATTCGGGGTTCCCACTGTAGTTGAAACCGCTCATTTTTTTACTGTCGTAGATGGAAAGCTACTTCGGAAGTGAGAGCAGAGCAGGCCCTTTTTGTCACAAGAAAAACGGATAGTTCAATAGGTGCTGTGTTTGGGGCATGACATGGTGACATCATGACGTATTTATCGCCGGCGATCCGAAAGTAAAATAACTCCTCAGTTACTTGACTATGCCTCATCATATAGCTGATGCTATATATATTAATAATATACTTCGGAGTATTCGTACGACTTACAGGATATATTGCATGACAAACTGGTGCATTCCTTCCAAAACCGTCAGATTTATCCCCTTGAACGATTCATAGTTTCCACGCACAGATTGAGTTGCCCTGCCCATTCCCCCCCCCCTCCCTCTTGTTCAAACTCATGCCCCCACGTCCTTAAAATCCCCGCCCTGCCCTCACCGATTATACGACTTACAGGATACGTGATAAACTGATGCACTTCCTTCCGCGGTTGTCAGATTTTGTCTCCCTCAAAAACCGGTTTTATAGTTTCCGCGCACAGACTGCCTAACATCACCCTGTTGACCCTGATAGCTACACTGTAGTTCAAAGGGGAGTCGTCGACCTATATCCTTGATGAGGACACACAACCCGTAATACGCGCGATCGGAGTATCACACAGCTTGCAAAGCTGAGTTTCGACAAAATCTTCGATCCCACAGCTGGAGTGTATTTTTATCTTCATAATATATATTCATAATAAGCATGACACTCGTTCATTTTTGCAGGAAGGGGGACAGCTGAATTGGTGCAGTGTGTGGAGGCATGACATAGGGTGCAGGAAAGCACACGCCACGCTTGCCTTTTCGTCGGCAGCGTAGCCCCAAATGTCCCGGCGCATGTCTGCGTGTAGTCTCTCTGCGAACGCTTCGACAAAGCGGTCCGTCAACGCCTGGCCAATCAAACAGAATCAAACGATACGGGCGTTACGCAGGACGACAGACATGTCCAGAAAAAGCACGGCTACAGCACGGTACGCTTTTCGAAGGTTGCTTGAGTCTGGCACGTCAACAATGGCCTGGTATCAAGACCCTTCGAAACACTTTCCGATAATACAGTACAAAACGTACTATGATACTGTGTAATTAGCACACAGCCTAATACTGTAGAACAGTAGAAATCTATTTGCAGCATGTAACCTATCGCTGTGGCACAGTAGAAGCCTCCTATAAACATAACACGTAGCTTACTGCTGCAGCAAACACCCAACCTCGCGTCACAAATTTGGACACAAATCACAAATTTGGACACAAAACAAAAAACAGGCAAAACAATAAAGCGGACAAAATAAAACAACTGGAACGTCAAAGCGCAGACATCCCATACACTACCGTCAATTCAGTCAGCGAAGATAAATTTCCTGGCGGTAGCACTACACATGAACATATTCCCGCATGAGCAAGCCACGGCAGCCCTGTTGTGTTCTAAAACCGGGTTACGATTGACACACGAGATAGAATTGACACATGAGACCGACATGGAAATACTAAAAGGGCAAAAAACAAGCGCACAAAAAAAAACACAGCCACCCAAGCGCTGCAGGTTCGTCCCCGAAAGAGAGCACGCCACTTGAGCATGAAAAACGAACGCCATCCTACGCAGTAGTAACGCCAAACAATCAAGCCGGAAGCTTTCGAACCTGGACCATAATCTTGGAGTAGTCGTCGTTGAGGTCCTCGAACTCCTTCGCCAGCTTATCACACCCCATGCACGCTACGGCGAACATGCCCATGTAGTCCGCCACGCCGCTGTCCTGTTAACGGAGGGGGGGGGGGGGGAAGGAGCCGACAAACCATCGTTGTAGATGGACAAAGACGCTTAGTCCCACAACCACAACACTATGGCAGAAGCAAGGGTAGCTGGGAGTCTTGACAAACATACCACAAAGAAAACTGCAAGAATACATCACCAAACGCTGTTATACATCACCAAACGTTTCAGCGTCAGGCCAACAAGGGTGAAAAAAAAAAAAAATGACTTCGTACTTCGAACTATTGTTTTAGGACCTTTCCGCATCCCACAGAGACAGCGTACTGCTGTGTCACTAGTACAAAAGCGCACGAAGCATACGTTCAAAGCAGGTACAGGCGCTACTGAAGTACAACCCATTCGGTCAAGGCCGCGACTTGGATGGACCTCGCACCTATTAGTAGGTGCCAGGTATATGATATTTACCGTTACAAATACGGTAGTTTGCGTCTTCGTGTCTGACAGGCGAGTTTTCGGCTTGACCAGTGCTGTTCATTAACAAAATACACAAGTCAGCGTGTCGCTTGCCTTCAGCATCCAACCACCCAATCAGTTAGCCGCCAATTTCAATCAGCTTATAGCCCCATCTTTTAAGATGCGATCATAGTATACCAGTTTAGATTATAATACCAACACAAAGTTTCCCTTCGGGATATGGTTCGCTTGAAATTCCGGGGGTGTCGCAAGACGAAAAGGGGTGGGGGGGGGGTGGAAGCCAAACAAAAAAAAAAGCCACCCGGCACAGGTCGCCTGTTGTTTTGCGGGTTTCGGTCCATTCCTTCCAAAAACTGCGCATTTCCAACTGTTTCACCTTGGGCGCGATAAAGTCCGCTTGGCTAAGGTACGGGTCGTCGGACTCCTTTTCCGCCTGCTGCCGAAGCATGCAGAATTTAGCAAGAACCTCTTCCCTGCGAGGAGCAGACGGACGAAGAGGGCGCGACAAAAAACGAAACAGGGCCGTCCGTGAACGCGTAAACACCTAGCAAGAAAAAAACGGCGAGTTTGTCCAAGCGATGCCACGATAATCTTCACAAAAATACGCAGCCGTGAGATCGAGGACTTCGTCGAAACTGATATTTGCAAGCTGCTTGTTTGATACCGCACACAAAGGTATGTACAGCTTCCTGTACGCGATACTAACAAAAAGGCCAACGAACCTTTCAGAAAGGGGCTCGGTGATAATCGCACAAAAAGTGCACGTGTAATATAAACGAGGGTACAGACATCCCTGGAGAAACGTAAACGAAACGCGTCCGCAGTTATCAAACACAAGCGAAACACATCAAGACACATGGAGCATAAACTTGGCGTGGCATCTACTGTATGTATCAAATATAAACGAAGAACGGTATCCGTTATTTAGTGCTGCTTTGTATTTTGGGCACGAGAGCGATTTCTGTTACTTGCCTGCTATCATCCGTGTAGACCTCCACGTCCTCTCCGCCGACTGTCGCGGCCGGGAAGATGCCGACAATGCCGGTTAGGCTCAATGTTTTCTCCTTTACGATCTGGCAGTTTGTGAAACGGAAAACAAAGGCAGCACACGTTCATTTCATAAAAATTGCAAAGACACCTCAGCTGTGATCTAAGGACGTCATTGAATCTATCCTGTTTGGCTAAATGATAAATGAAACGGCCGCCAAAGGTGGTATCTGTTTCATCAAACGGAAAAAACAGGAGTACCCGGCAGGTAATGCCGGGTTGATAATCCATACTACCGGTGTGTATTACATGCACAAATTGATGCATTTCCTTCCACAGCTGTCAGATTTTGTCCCCCTCAGAAACGGTTTTTTTTATAGTTTCCGCGCACAGACTGCCTACCATCACCCTGTTGACCCTGATAGACTACACTGTAGTTGCAAGGGGAGTCGCCGATCTATATCCTTGATGAGGACACACAACTCGTGATGCGCGCGATCGGAGTATCACACACAGCTTGCAAAGATGAGTTTCGACGAAATCTTCGATCTCACAGCTGGAGTGTATTTTAATTTTTATAATAATACGCTGACGTAGCGGTAGTAGCAGTGCCGTTTATTATCAGTCTCTTTGGTTTGATTGTGTCAAAGTGTAACATTCGACCACCACCTGCATACGGGCGCCATCTACCCTCCCCAGACCGCACGACCGTGCTACGCCCCCCTCCATAGCAGCCATCGCGATCTCGGGGGAAAAAAGAGAGGTCGCCCCCGACCTCGGCGATACGGGGGCATCGAAATATCGACTTTCCTGCAGGGAATGGGTTTTATTGTCCCCGGGGTGCGGGGTTTCCAAAAAATCAGGAGGCAAGATATTTTTGCACGGGTTTTTCATTTTTCATTTTTCTCCTCATTTTTGGGTTTTTATTATAAGGAAGATGTGTTTTTTTTGGGGGGGATGGCGTCGAATGCTCCCCGGTTATAGCACAATACCTGGTACCGCGTATGTCCTAAGTGATTTTCGCCGTGCATAATATCCGTACGTCGTGCGGCAGGTACATTGTACCTGGTACGTATATTATACGTAAAAGCTATTGATGAATCCGCACAGCATTACTACATTGTTCTTGGGCAAGACATATTGTCCTCTCCTCCCGGGGATGGGGCAATTGTGTTCCCGGGAATACGTAGATGCGCTGATCATGCCCCTCCGAATGTGTACAGCGGTAGTACCGTGAGTGCTTTTACACACTACATATGATATGTACTGTCTTTTGCCTGCTATGCGTACACGGCGGCGTCACCCGTTCTTCCGTCTGGAATCGCGAGAGGGCTGGTGTGCGGGGGAGGCAACGCAATTCTGTTTCTGTGTCCACGGCGTCTCTGTTGGTTTGTTTGGTCTGTACCAGTCCCGTTGGCGTAGCGGCGGTCATAACGCTACAAGGTAACACGCAATGAAGGAAAAAACATTAGAACTAACCTGCCAGAGTTAATACTTGTCAACCAAGAGGGTGGACCATCCATAAGCATAGAAACGGCTGTCAGAGTTAGTACTTGTCAACCAAGAGGATGGACCATCCATTGCTATAGAAACGGTCAAGAGAGGGGGATTTGTTTCTTGAAAGGGCCAAAAGGGGCCGTTTGTTTAAGCCGCCAAAAAGTCAATGGCGAGATATCTTGTACGAAACCGTAAAAAAACAGTTCTATTTCTTTAGAAACGGTCAAAACGGAGCGGTTCCGAACCGTCGCGACGCTAAACACTCCCACCCAGACCACGTACACATATCAAAAACCTTCTACACAAACACCCTGGCCATTACTTCCTTACTTGTGGATTCACCTTCGGTGATCGGCCAGCCGCCCAACAGTATATTTCGTACCTACGGTAAGGAAGTACCACGAAAGCTTTGACGACCACAGAGTTCTAGTAAGTCGATCGCGAGAGCACAACTCTCTTGTGCCCGTGTCCTTCACTTCATTTTATGAGGATAAACGCGGGTCTACGGACCAGCACCATCAGTAGCAACGACAGCACGAACACTACCAACAGTATCGAGAATCAACATCACCGACATTACCAGCGATGCCAGAGCAGTCAACTAACATGCACAAGCAGGCTACCATACCCACCCGCCACTACAGCCACCGGTCGCGCATATCGCTGCTGCTCCGTCCCGGCCCCTGTAAGAGATGCAATGGTCTATGGTATGACAGACTACGGCCATGCATCGCAATGACTACCCCTGGCCTCCCTCGCCTATTGACCGGTCGACCCACCTTCTTCAGCATGGCCTGCGCATCGACGAAAAGCTTCTTCGCCTCCTCCCCGACAGCTTCGTCCAAAAATATCTTGGGGTAGCCTCTGTTGGGATACCTGCCTCGCAGCTCCCACGTCTACCACAGCCACACCATCGCCAGGCCACAAGCCAGGGACGGAGGCGGGGACGTGGCATAGCGACGTCATGGACAGGGGGGAAGGGGGGGGGGGGGGGGGGGGGGCAGCGTTGGACAACCAAAAGAAGACAAAAGCAACATGGAAATCGCGTCAAGCAAAATAAGTACTAACAGAAACCGTAATATCAAAGCAATAACAAAGAACGGGGAAAAAAAAGTAACAAGAGTAACAGAATAACAAGTGTGACAATTCTGTGACAAACAAAACAGAGAAAAAAAAAAAAACGAGCAAAAGAACCAAAAACCAAAGGTAAGGGCGCTGGTCGGTGATACTTGCTGCGTTACTTGCCGGGTGTCTTATTGCCCCCCCTATAATTTCAACTGTCCCCCTCATCTTTTCTACTTGCGACACCCCCGGTATTTCACGCCATCCGCATCCCGGAGGGGAACCTTGTATACCTTTTACATATTGCCAATTGCCAGACGAATCTTACCTGGAAGAAAGGATTCCAGTCGATGTAGTCAAGGACGTCATCAAGGGCGTAGTTGCCGGTGACCACGGTGATGCCCTGCTTTGACGGGGGGGGCGCTGGCGGACGCTTGACGAAGTCGATCTTCTTCCCCTTGCTTTGGGCCTTCGCGAACGTCAGGTAGTGTCGCTCCTCCTGCCCGGCGTAGTGCTCCTCGCGCAGCTCCTCGTACTCCTCCATCAGTTCCTAAGGTTGGTTGGTTGGTTGGTTGGTTGGTTGGTGAATAAGTTGAATTTTCGTTGATTGAATTATTGAATGATTGATCGATTGGTTGATGAATTGCGTCCTAGAGACACCTTGGTAGTTGACATTTACGGGAGCTTTGGCCGTGGCGCCTAAAGTCGACCACCCGATCCGAACCCTAGGCCCACCCTTACGCTATTGGGTGACCTGTGTTTGGATGCTGTGGCTTGTCAAGACTCTAGGTTGACTCGACAGGCTTGGATGCCGTGGTTAGAACGACTCTAGGATGGTTCGGTGGGATCGGGATGCTGTGGCTTGGCTTCGCAGGCGGAGAATGTGGAGGATGTGATTGGGTGGCTTCGAAGGCGGATGATGTGATTGGGCGGCTTCCCGAGTCTTACGGTACCCGGTGATTGGTTGGCATCGATATCACGCTGCAAAAAGCCACAGCGTCGCACAACGTCGCGCAGCATCCCATAACGTGGCACAGCATCTCCGCGGCCCCGGTCCATCTCCCGTCGACCCCCTACCTATCCACGACGGTTTACACCAACGACTCGGTCGGCACGCCGCAAAGGCAACCCACCTCGACGTATTCCTCCTTCCTGTCGCTCAGGAGAGCTCCCACCACAGTCACCGACCTCGACGCGTCCAGTACGTGAATCACCGGCGTCTGCGTTTGGAGCAAGTACGTTCAGTTAGGCCGGCAGGCACGCAAAGCGCCGGTCAAGTCACGCATACGATTGGAGAGGGGTTGGAAGAGGCCAGCGTGAGACAAGGGGTTGGCGCCAGGTCACCGATTTTCAAGGGTTCAATTCAGTAGGTGAATCACCGGCGGCTAGATTTTCATTGTTACAGAGTAAGTGCGTTGAAGTAGGCCGTCAGGCAGGCGTTAAGGCAGGGCGACAAAAATGGACGCGTCAGGCAGTCACAAGGCAAGAGCACGATCACCACGCTGGCCAACCAAAAACAAAGGCAGCAGCAACAAAGCCAATCATGCAGCTGCAGAATACCGGAACAGGTCATCACAAGCACGAACAGAATCCGTCACACCAAAACAGGCCAATCATGCAGCTACAGCATACAGCATAGTAACCAACCAATCAAGCACGTATCATAGCACTGCGCGACAGCAGGATGTATAGCGCACCAGTACAGTAGCACATATCATACCAAAGCAAACAGCAGCATATCATAGCATAGCACTACAGCAGCATATCATAGCACAGCACTACAGCAGCACATACAATATGATAGAACAGCACTACAACAGCAGCACATATGAATATCGTAGTGTAACACTACAGCAAAACATATCCAAGCACAGCACTACAGTAGGACATACCAGAGCACAGCACTGCAGCAAAACGTACCATAGCACGGCACCACACCAGCATGCACAGTAGCAAACCACTACCGCGGCACATATGAGCACACCCCGGAACACGCGCGATCGAAGAAATTACACGCAGCTGCAAGCACGAGTTTCGACGCAAAAAAATCGATCTCACAACTGAAACGTATTTTTCATTTTCCCAAATATCACAGCACAGGACGAACGGAGACGCTAACCTCGGGAGACGCGTACTGCGGGCTGATCTTCACCGCGGTGTGCATCTTGGAGGTCGTTGCCCCTCCAATGAGCAGCGGTAGCTTGCACCCCGCCTTAGACATTTCCTGCAAAAATGGTGAAAACATGACGGCGATAAGTAAAAAGGCGTGGCAATTTGACGTTTCACATTGGCGATTCGTTTGACGTTTGGCTTGGCGTTGTTCTACTCCTATGACGTCGCTTGAGGTAACATTTGATTTGACAAGCTCTGTTGCTATTGATACGTACGCCCAGGCGTTTCGCTTGGTGTTACACTCTGTTGAATGACCAGCCGTTTTGTTATTGACATTAACAGGCGTTTTGCTTTGCGCTATAACACTACGTATACGACTGATTTGACCAGACCAGACGTAACACCACGTACATGACTGATTTGACAAAGACCAGGCGCAACACTACGTATACGGTTGATTCGACCAGACCAGACGTTTCGTATTGATAGGGCCAGGAGGTTTGTTTATTCTGCAGCTGATATGGAAATGTGTTTTGCTCGGTGTTTCGCCATTGATAAGGACATACGCCCCTGTAACCCCGTTACGACTGCACCCACGTTTCTGGGCTACACTATTCAATAGCACTATTCAATAGTTGGCTCATAGATGGCTCATAGTAAAAATAAATATTATCAATGCGTATTTGCTGGATGCTGCTTGCTGTTGTCGAACTGCTGGTGCTGCCGCTGCTGCCGTTGTTAAAACTACACATACATAAGACTTGTGCAGCGGCTGCTGCTGCTGCTGCTACTGCTCTTACGAACGAGTTCTAACATTATGTAACGGCAACTTCATCAACTAGACCTAATACTCCCGGCATGCGTTTCGTTTCCGTTTTCCTTTTACGAGTACGCACACTTTTATCTTCTTCATGTTTTTTTTGTGCGGATCTGATGGCCGGAGTTTTAACTCCGGCATGCCTCGATCTCTATTTTTCTTCTTATATATACTTCGAAGTACATATTTTGCTTGGTGTGTGTCTACACAACTCAAGTAGTTCCAGGGTTCATGTCTACCTACTGCAAATAGCGGACTGCTGTATTTTTTCAAGTTTCCTGGATGCTGGTTGCTTCTGCTATGTATGCTGTACTCCTACGGCTTGCCGTTTGCGGTTGTACTGCCGCTGCTGCTGCTTGCTGTTTTTGTTGTAGTTATACGTACGAGCAGCGTGGCTGCTGTTTTATATACTTCTGCTGCTGCCGCAGCCATATGGCAAGTAGTGCAGGTGCTGCTGCTGTATGAACAGCTACGAAAAACGGAACTGTGTGTTCCTTCATGTTTAAGGTTCTTCACGACACTCAAAACTTCGGCACCCCTGAGCAATACGTAATGTTCCTCGCATTTACGGCCTCTGTTTTGCCTTCTCGCATGACATCCTCGACCGTTACGGGCATACGCGGAGCCGCAGGCGGGCGTCAGTCCGCCGCGGCGAAACCCCTTTCGTATATGTATATGTATGCGCCATGGAATGTCCAAATATGATATTTAGAACTTCATATTCGTATTAAACTCTCGGCATTACTATAAAATTGAATAATGTCGAATCGAACAGCTACAACTTTTTGCCTTTTTCCTCGTCCAAGTGCTGCCCTGACCTGCCCGAAGCGTGGGCGCCGGCGAATGGGCGAATGCCGGCGCCCATGCGGAGCCCTTGTATGTTTATATATACATGGAGACGCTGGACACGAACGCACTCGTCGTTTTTTTTCTTCTATCGTTATACATGGGCCCCAAAAGGGGACGCTGATTGAGCTACAGCATGACAAACCGTATATCCCACTGTTCTATTCACATGGTGCCTGAGGGCAAGCAGCAGAATTCTCAACTCCGAACAACGGGGAAAGTCACGGAGCACTACTATTCCTATTACGTAAATCGATCGTTTTGTGGGCCTCCTACCGCTTGGCACCCGGAATCCACGCCGACCTGATCGAACCCAAAACACCGGTATTATTACCTTAGCGACGAAAACCATCTCGTCCAGGGACGGGGTGATGAGCCCCGACAGTCCCACGACGTCGACCTTCAGCTCGATCGCCTTGGCAAGGATGTGGTCGCATGGCTGCATCACTCCCAGGTCGTACACCTGGGCGAGCGGCGGAGGCGGCGGACGCGGAAAAGGGATGACAAGCCAGGGCGCAAGAAAATAGAACAAGTTGGTTTGAGCTGTTGTTAATGCATGTCCCGCGCGATGACGTTTCTCCGTGGTTTTTGTTTGGTACCGTTTTCGTTTTTCGTTCCAAATTTTCGCCTCTATTTTAGTCTTTGCTTTCGTTTTCATACTAATTTTCACTTACCAGGTATATATTTGTTGTCATATTCATTTCCGCTTTCATTTTCATCTCCATAAACACAGAATTTAAGCCTAACAGAAAACGCCATACAGACGCCACAGACACAGCAAAAACACAGAAGACAAAGACACAGTAAACACACGAGCCAATACACAGCAAACACAGCAGACACAGCAGGCAGGCACAGCAAACACAAGAAGACAAAACAAACACAAGGTCACGTCATACCTTGTAGTTGTTGCACCCCAGCACGACCGCCACAATGTTCTTCCCGATGTCGTGAACGTCGCCCTTCACCGTGGCAATCAGAATCTTACCCGCGTACTGCGAGTCATCGTTCTCGTCCACGCTGTCGGGGTCGATGCCGTCCGCGATCATCTTTGCCAGTTTCTCGGCCTCCATGAAGGGGAGCAGGTGCGCCACGGCTTTCTTCATCACGCGGGCCGATTTGATCACCTATGCGTCGGGTCGGTAACGAGAAGGTGAAGAAAGAAGGTTGTATATTACGAAACACAATAGGAGATGGAGAAGAGGAGGAGGAGGAAATCCCATGCATATCTTACAAATCATACGACTCATATACCGTATGCAGTGTTAAACACGAGCAACTGGGGATTTGTAGCTCAGGCGTCACAGTACGGGACCTGCAGATGTGAGCCAAAAGAGGTGGGAAGCAACGGGGCCAACTGAGTTGCTTTTTGCATATACCGCCCGCGAGACCATGAACCAACTAATGTGGGGGGGGGGGGGGGGGGGGGGGGGATATCAACGAGAACGAGAGGACAGAGAGGAAGAAAATCAAGCACAACACGAGGAGAATTGGCAATACGAAAAAACGAAAATCAAGAGAAGAACAAGAAGCATCACAACAACAACAACAACAACAACAACACCAACAACAACAACAACAAAAAGAGAGGAGAACGAATACCAACAAAACCGACATAAGCAAAGAAGAAACAACAAAACCTTAATCCATTTCCAACTCCCAAACATATCCTACTCTATACCAAGTCCAAGTGCTTCGTCCCCATGTCGGGAGTGGGGCACCAAACATGCTCAAGGGGTTGAAAACCAGAACACAAACATCAACAACATCGCCAAACTTCAACATCAACACCAACAAACAACTCCAACAACACCAACAGTATGTCCGCGGATGTGCTACCGCTTGTGTACGTGCTAACCCATGTGCTTCCAGATTAGGTGTTTTCACAGGTGCTCACCAACAACACCAACGCCAAGACCTACAGTATGCTCGCAGGCGTACTTGCACAAGGGCTTGCAGACGAGTTATACCAGGTGTATCATACGGGTGCTCACCAACATCAATCACCCAACAACAGCACCACCACCACCCACAACAGTAACACCACGAGCACCACCACGAGCACCACCAACCAGAACCACAACAACAGCAACTGCAACAACACCAACAACCACAACAACAACAACAACAACAACAACAACAACAATAACAACAACAACAACCACAACAACAACCCCATCCTTGCAGACGTACTTGCAGATGTGCTTGTAGATGAGGTAAAAAACATATACGCGTGCTTGACCAAAATTTAACATTTTACCTGAGGAAGGAACATTTTTCCTGCGCCGAATAAGTCACCGACGACGTTCATGCCGGACATCAGAGGCCCCTCGATTACGTCCAAAGGTCGCTTGCCCTCCTCCTCCAGTAGCAGTCTGCACTCTTCTACGTCCTGTGCACGCAACAAAAAAAAACACAAACAGCACGTGTCAGTAGCAAGCAGCAAAAGCAGCAGCAGCAATCGCAGCAGCAATCGCACAAGCACCAGCGAAACAAGCAGTACCATCAAAAGCAGCAGTGGCGGCTATATCATACCAGGTATATATATAAGAAATAGCACAGCAATAACAGCCACAGCAGGCATAGTAGCAATACTAGCAACAGCAGCAATATCAGTAATTCCAGAACAATAGCAGGGAGAGCAGGATTATCAGCAACACCAGCACTACCAGCACTACCAGCAACAACAAACTCAGGAAGGGCAGGGACATCAGCAACATCAGCAATACCAGCATAACCAGAAGCAGCAGCGTTGAAGCGTTATTACGATACAAAGAGGGGGGGGGTAAGGGAATAAATAAACAGATGGGGCGCATAAAATAGCAGATTACGCGCGATCGGAGTATCACACACAGCTTGCAAAGATGAGTTTCGACGAAATCTTCGATATCACAGCTGTAAGGCATTTTAATTTTTTACAGTAAAATAGCGAGGAGGGATAATGGTATGATACGTTTCTCGTGTTCAGTATACCATGATTATTATTCTCACCTCGACCACCCATTGGTCGATGCCTTTGATCAGGGAATGGGTCAGGCGCGCCTGAACGCCCTGCGTCCGCCACCCTGTCGTTTCCACGACCGCTTTGCCCTTGTTTCTCAGGGCTTTCTCCTTCTCGACCTACATCACAGGACATGGCAGGGCAAGGCAGGGGAGGACAGGACGACTATAAATTAGAGATGGGCCCTCTTCGCATCACCCAACAACCGCACACACGTTTCGGGGACGAAATTACTTGGACTCAGAGTAGGTCAATGTGTCGGTTACACATGTTACGGTTCGAGTAGCAGCACGCCTGCCTCCACATCAGTAGCAAACCCGTGGCCCCCAAAATCTATGCTTTCATTTTACCTCAGCGGCGTCCAGCAAAGCTTCCGTGGCCCCCTCGTGCCTGTTTTGCACAGCGTCCTCGACGATTTTGAGGAGGTTGGGCTCGATGTCGTCGTAAATTTGCAGCATGCCGGCGTTCACGATGCCCATGTCCATGCCCGCTTGAACGGCGTGGTACAGGAACACCGAGTGCATTGACTACAACGGGAAAAAGGGGAGGGGAGGGGAGAGGACGAGAAGGGACGAGAGGGGAGGGGAGGTGAAGAGGACGAACGCAAAAAATGTAAAATTATGGCTATGGTGGGATGCGGCCGGGTTGAGGCACATCGAGAGCATTGACTGCAAGGGGGAAGGGAAGGGGAAGAGGAAGAGGAAGAGGAAGAGGAAAAATAAAGAAAAAAAAAACTGTGGCTACCTACCTTAACGCATGACGGAGGTTATAGCAAATCATACACCGGACAAGATATAAACGCGCATCCAAAGGTCAGCGTACGTAAAATACGTGCCAGGTATCAGATACTAATTCAGAGGTTAGCGTACGTACAACACGTGCCAGGTATCAGATACATACTGCTGTATCCACTGCCCAGGCCAAGATGGGACAAGAACATACGAGATAAACGCCGAATCGGCATTCAAGCTCCTAACGACGAACCAGGCAGACCAGACAGAGTTACCAGGGTGCCACGTGTAACTTACCTACCAGGTACATCAGATTCCACAAGACAACGAGAAACGACGAGCACAATGAACGTGATATCAATATTCGACACCCAAAAGGAGGAGGGGGTGGGGGGGGAACAGACAATACCAAACCACAACGATAAACGATCTCCAAAAGAAACAACAACAGACAAGATAAAACCGCCGCCAAAATACGAACACTGCCATCAACGCCGCCGCCGTGGTCTGATTTCTATTACAGCCACATGTCATACCTCACGGATGACGTTGACCCCTCGGAATCCGAACGACAGGTTGGACACGCCGCCGGAGATCTTGCAGTACGGGCAGACCTTCCGATCCAATCATCACCACCCCGACCACCAACGTCAAGTTCACCATCGCCACCATCACGATATCATCATCACACACCCATCAAGAGCAGCGTGGCCACCATCAAATCACCATCGCCCCGACACCAAAGCATCACCGTCGTCGTCGAGAAAGGTTATGGTCGCCAACATCGCCGTCACCATCGCCATGACGAAAACGTCCCCATCACCATTTCCCCCCCGAAAATCGCCGTGACGGCAAGGCGGGGAACCACGAGGCGAACGACGCGCAACGAAGAGGCACCCGCGACACGAACAAGGGAGGTGAGAGCGATAGTAGGGGTAAGGCTGGGAGAAAAGCTTGGGGAGTGCATGCGCACCGCGACATGTCTCGAGCTCTAGAAAAAAAATGGGGAAAAAAAGGGTTCTCAGTCACAACGACACAGGTCCATACGTCCATACCTACCAGGTACAATTCAACTCAATTCGCAAGCGCTAGCGTGATGTGAAACACTCGTGCAACAACAATTTATGGCTGTAAGCCAAGAGGGCAATCTTCCCAGCATCGATATCTCCCCCCGCAGCAACAGTATCAGCACTACCATAAGTAACACTATACCACAACGGCCACCACCACTAACAGCAGCAGCACTACCATCACTACCACCACCATCACCACCACAGTAGCAGCAGCAGCAGAAACACCGAAAGGATGGCAGACTGTTTGAGCGACAAGTGACACTCTTCTCTCCCGTGCCGCTGACCTCTTTGATCCGTTGCGTGGCCTGGATGAAGTCGACGGCGTAGTTGTTGTGTTCGTCGATTCCCGTGGCGATGGTGAGGATGTTCGGATCGAAGATGATATCCTCAGGCGGGAAGCCCACCTTTTTTTAAAAGAAACAACGACAAACAACAAGCAACAAGCCAACAACAAGCGAACAACAAACGAACAAAAACATACAACGAACAACAAAAACAACAAAACAGCAAAACAACGAACAAACAAACAACAAACGCCGCGGCAGTTTTAGTAACAAAACAGACTACCAACAGCACCAAAACGTAACCAGTACACCCCCACGAGGAAGGCAGAACAAGCGCGACATACGCATCACAGCTTGCAAAGCTGAGCACTTCGTTAAAGCGAATGGCGATTGCACAGGGGGGGGGGGGGATTCTACCCGGTAAAGTAGTTGACGATTACAGAGCATCGACCACATGAAGAGGACAAGAAGACAGGGCTATTGTGGTAGGAAACTATCAGAGCTTTTCACGGCCCATGACGCGGCCCCCGGATCGAGTCAGGAGGCTTAACCCATTTTCAACGCCTAGAATATTTTCCTAGTCTAACTCCAAGTGTTTTTCCCCATGTCGGGAGTGCGGTGCTAAACAGGTAAACAAAACTCGCGGGTGGAGTCGGGTCGGATCAGGAGCTTTTCAAATATCACGGGTATACCGACAAGTGATCCGACCCATGAAAACTCCTGGAAATTACACCACGATTGACGCAACGTCAGGAGCTGTCTGGTATACGGCATGCGCGCAGAATGCTGGTATTCGTACTGCTGCGCGCTTTTACTCGCTATTTGTTGCGGTTATAGTACTATTATTATTATCAATCGTGTTTCGGTCAAACTCACAGCCGCGAGACCGTTTCCTCTTCGCGACGAAGCGACGATAGGTCCCACTTACTAACCGCCACGACGCGGTTGCGGACACACAAGCCCTCCTCCCCTTCCTCCTCTGAAAAACAGGCAGCTGAATTTCCTCCTTCCCCTCCTTCTCGATAAAAAGACAGCCATGTTCCCCCCCCGCCCACCTCCTCCTCCCCCTCCCCCAAAAAACAGACAACACAGCACAAATTATCTTAGCGCGGAACGGACAAGACAACCACCAGCCTCCGATAGCGGAAAAACAACCCCTTCGCCTCCCGTCCTCCTCAAGCAAGTTAACAGACACCACACGCCCTCGTCCAGTGTCCTCTTCCTGCTCGGATAACAGACAACCTCCTCCTCTTTCTCCTCCTCCTCCTCCCCATTCTTCCGTTCCGACCCATTCTTCCGTTCCGAGAAACAGACAAAACGCTCCCCTTGCCCCGGGTACCGCTGCAGTCTTTGGAGTGAAGCACGCGTGATACATAAAACGTGATACATAAAACAGCCCAAGCGAAAACCTTAAACATACCAATACACGCGAAAAAACACACCACCATAGTGTACGTTCCGGCACAACCTGCCCTCTCCGCTAAACAGGTCGACACGGAACACTCACCTCATCGACGAGGATGTCGTACGAGCGTTTGCAGATGCGGACCTTGTTCTCGCAATCAGCCGCCTGGCCCTGCTCGTCGAAGGCCATGACCACTACGGCGGCGCCGTGGGCCTTGACGATGCGGGCGTGGCGACGGAACTCATCCTCCCCCACCTAACAGGCAGCAACGGCCGGAGGAGGCACAGGGGGAGGGGGGGGGGGAAGAACGGGGGGACGGAGGAACCGGGGGAGGGAGTAAGGAGAAGGAGAAAGGGGAGGTGGGGGGGGGGGGAGGCGTAGAAGCAAACGAGAAGGGGAGAGAACGAGGACGACGATGAACGATGAAACAAGAGGAGAAGGGGGAGGGAGGGGGCGCGCGCTCATGTGTTGCTTCTCCTGAGTAATATGGCCATTGACCGTCCCTACTCCTAATAGAGACACCTCCAACCTTTGGGCGCTCAGTACGTCTCTTCCATATAATAAGTAAAGAACTGTGTTTGCGTATCTTATCCCCGTCCTCTTTGGCTGTCTGTGGAAAGAGGGGGGGTAGAGGAAGACAACAAATCGGCACCGGGGTAAGTAGCAGGAACGTACGCTTCTTTCAAAAAAGCAAAAACGTTAGAGCGCCGGGGATGTGCCAGATCGGTCGAACGGCGTGGGGGAACGACATGCGCGACGCTCAAGGAGCCCGTTTCGGAGCCAGCGCCAGAGGAGTCTGCAGTACCAACTTTTACCCTCGTCAACCTTTGGTCAAAAACTCCGAAAGCTTCTCAGATCGCTTCCTGTGAACTCGTCGCTTCTTCTGCTGATTGGCCGCGTCTACGAATTTGCTCAAAGCTTGGTACTAAACCCTTCCAAACTTCACCCCATGTTTGGGGACAAATTACTTGGAATTAGAGTTGGATACCTTCTGCAGCGGAAAAATATTACATAAAACACAAGAGCTGTCGTACAACGCAGTGGAAAGAGGTTACACGAAACACACACAATATTATACCAGGTACGGCGCAGTGGGGAAAGCTTACCAGGTACACAAGAAGAAAAAAAAATCTTGAATAACGCGGTGGGAAAACGTTACATAATGACATAGACAACAAACACACTCTCGTAAAGCGCAGTGGGGAAAGTGTTACATAACAAACACACTCTTAAGAGGTCGAAATACGTGCAAAAAAACAGTTTTTTTACGACAACGTCGGGGGAGACGCCCCTGGGTCAGCCACAACTGACCACCACCGCGGTTCAACCCCATGAAATATCAACACCACAACTACAATTATTACCAACCACAACGCGGTGAGGCGGTGAGGACAGCTTGCCACTTGCCACATATTAGACAAATGGTTGGCATACATATGCACACTCTTCCTTGTTTTTTTGCTCATCCCTTCTCGTCTTATCTTCGCACGTTTTATTTCTCCTTCTTCCTCCTTAGTGGTAACTCAGATTCGGCGCACCTATAAGGCCATTTCTTACGCAGTCGGATTTGTCAGTCGAAAACGGCCTTTTGCTACTGAAGGCCCAAATCGGAATTTCTTACGCAGTCGAAAAAGGGCTTTTTCGACTGAGAATTCCGACTGGCGGATCCAGTCGAAAAACTCGACTTTTTCGACTGGAGTCGAAAAACTCAGTCGAAAAAGTTTTACACGTGTTTTTTTAACCGATCGCATCGCTCATCCCACCACCAAACACACACCCATACCACGTACCACACTGCAGTATCATGTAAGGCGCTGACGCTGGCTTGGCTATCCAAGCTGTTGCTTCTCGCAGCAAGTCAGCGTGGCGCATTCCTAGTTTTGCTCGCCAGCGTGTATCACACGACGGCAGCAGCGCGCGGACTCGATCCCATGCTGCCAACAACGGCTGCGGCTGCTGTAGCTTTGACGGCTCTCGGCTGAGTGCAACTCCACGAACGTAGCTTTGGCGGCTTTCGGCCAAGCCCAAAGCCACCAGTTCGCTGGGACGAGGGTTCGCCGAGCCGTTGCTTGCGGAGAAAGCGCGAAGCACAGAGCTGCCAACCGATTTCGACTGCTGTACAGCAGTACTCCCTCACACCAACCGCCTCTAGGAAGAGCACGAAAACTATAAAATCGACTCGACTGACGATAAGAAGGACCAGAAGAATCCGGTCGAAAAAAAGTCCAGTCGAAAAGGGCCGCTTTCGACTGGCGGAATCCGACTGCATAATAAATGGTCTAAGCAGGCTCTTCTCCCCCCTTCCCCTCTACGGTATTCGCCTTCATTGTCATCGCGACGACGCTTCAGTCCTTCCTTTCCTCGTCGACTCGAATCGAAACACTTCCAAACCTACTGCTGCTGCTGCTGTATGTAACCGTCGCCCAAACCCAAACAAAACCCTAGTCACTTAACGTCGTACGGATAACTCCCTTCGTCTCCTACACAAATCAATAGATAGTAGTGCGCCTCCACCGTCAAACGTTTTTTGGAATAGGCGGTAAGCTCTACTGGTGGGCTACCGGCGGCTGCCGCCGAAACGATCGTTCACTTTGGTCGCTATGATAGGCATCACGTTACGACGTTGTTTTGTTGTTTTCCCCTCTGTAGCCAACAGTCTGGTGTGTTGGCTTGCATCATACCAGGTATGTACTTTGCCCGCGTGCTCATTGCGGTTGGCATTGCATGGCTAAAACATACGCCCGTTAACCAAACGCTTCGGGCGAAAAAAGCGGGTCGTCACCAGTCGTCACCGCAGTGTATCCTAACGCTAGCGGGGAAACAAAAATAGGTCGTCATGATTAGCTGCGGAGAAACAATACGTTCCCCACGAAACGTTGCGGCCAAACAAAACGAGTCGTCTCCAACCAACGCTTGCAGCGACCCAAAAAAAGCCCCGGCCCCCCCGGGGTTGCCGGCGACAAAAACAAACAAAAACGGTCATAGATTCATACTGGTGTTTTCATCGCCGGCGATCGGCGATGGGCTCAAAACTCTCCAGAGTGTAGGTTAGTTTTGTTATACTTCCAAGCATACCAGGTATACGTCCATGTTCATGTTTTCCTTCCTTTTCTGGAAAAAAAAAGGGAACGGGCTGTCAATGTTGTCCCTCGTAGTCGAAGCTCACACATCTTGCGAGGTCAGCCTCTAAACTGCAAACAGCTGCTGTACCGCAAGCATTATCTACCGGCATATCTCCATTATGCGTATGCTTCGTATATGTGGTGGTATGGTAACAGATACGGCGGGGCCAAAAGAACGCGGAGCAAAGTGATACGATGCGAGAACCAGACGGAGCCGCAGCAGTGGCAGCAGTTGCAGCGGCAGCAGCAGCAGCTTGCTGACAACACGACGCGCGAGAGCTCCGTGATCCAAATCTTCTATGATACTGTTGTTGTTGTTGTTGTTGTTGCTCTCGCATTAACTCGAATATCAAGTCTGTGGTCACAGGACAGGCTCCAGTCACTCTGGGAGTGGAATAATACCCCAGGAAAAAAACACGAGCAAACCCGGAAGTACATATCATACCCTGGTACCTGGTACAACAGCAGCAGTATTATACGTATGATATATCATACACGTACAAACGTAATCCGACTCGAAACCCAAGCAGATTGTCCCCCCAAAAAGTGTGAAAGTTGAGGCCCTTGAGATCGCCAACCCCCTAACCTACTTCCAAGTAATTTGGCGGGGAGTGATAATGACACACATGTGGGTGTCATTTTTTTGACACACAGGGGACAAAAGAGCTCCATCCCCGGGTTTCCACCCTCTGGTTTATGCTTATCGGACACAGCATGCACCTCTCTTTGAGGTCGCAAAGAAGGCTGGATGTCGCGCCCTGTAGGCACGCCGACACCACCGCAGACAGCAGCACGTAGTCTGCACATCACTGACCCTTCCATATCCAAGTCGTGGAGCCGGAGATGAAAAAATCGTCGAGAATGATCCCCCTTCGTGGTGCCGTCACCACAGCAGCAGCAGCACGCAGATCAAACATGCTGCCTGCACTCAATCACCACAGATAGCAGCAGGTAGGATAGATCTTTATCACCGTCAGATATCCGACTGTTGGCGATCATGATGGAGAAAACGTGGACATAGAGCTTAGTTTGAGACACCTTCACAGGCGCAGCAGCAAACAGCAGCACTGATGCCCCGTAGTACAACCACCAGCACGCAAAGATGAAAGAAGGAACGAGGCAGATCAAGCGCGTTGCTGGCACGCCATCACCACGATAGATAGCGGACGCAATCTATGCATTGTTGCTGATCCTACATATCTCCGTTTAGGGGTTCGAGACCGACAAATCAGCACGTAGTCTGCACATCACTGACCTTTCCATATCCAAGTCGTGGAGCCAGAGATGGAAAAATCGTCGAGAACGAGCTCCCTTCGTGGTGCCGTCATCAGAGCAGCAGCAGCACGCAGATCAAACATGCTGCCTGCACGCAGTCACCTCAACAGAGAGCAGCAGCTAGGCTAGATGTTTATCACCGTCACATATCCGACTTTTGGCGTTCATGATGGAGAAAACGCGGAGATAGAGCTTAGTTTGAGATGATACCTTCACAGGCGCAGCAGCAAACAGCAGCACTACTAGTGCCCCGTAGTACAACCACCAGCACGCAAAGATGAAAGAAGGAACGAGGCAGATCAAGCGCGTTGCTGGCACGCTATGACGATAGACAGCGGACGCAATCTATGCATTGAATCTATGCATTGTTGCTGACCCTAGATAGCCCTAGATATCTCCGTTTAGGGGTTCGAGACCGAGAAATCAGCACGTAGTCTGCACATCACTGACCCTTCCATATCCAAGTCGTGGAGCCGGAGATGAAAAAATCGTCGAGAACGAGCTCCCTTCGTGGTGTCGTCATCAGAGCAGCAGCAGCATAGGCACCCGCGCCAGCCACCAAAGATCTCCGCGGCGGAGACGCAGATCAAACATGCTGCCTGCACGCAATCACCTCCACAGATAGTAGCAGCTAGGCTAGATGGTTATGACCGTCAGATATCCGACGTTTGGCGTTCATGATGGAGAAAACGTGGAGATAGAGCTTAGTTTGAGACACCTTCACAGGCGCAGCAGCAAACAGCAGCACTGGTGTCACGAAGTACAACCACTACCAGGACGCAAAGATGAAAGAAGGAACGAGGCAGATCAAGCGCGTTGCTGGCACGCCATCACCACGATAGACAGCGGACGCAATCTATGCATTGTTGTTGACCCTAGATATCTCCGTTCAGGGGTTCGAGACCGGGAAATCGAGACAGGGAAATCGTCAGAGTCTGATGCACTACACCCCATCGTTTGAAATACCCGTCGACAGGTTCGTCCTCCACTAGAATCTCACCCTGATTGTTCTGGTAGGCGAAGGTGCTGTATGCATGGGCTGCGCCCTCCCGGAGGGAACAGTATACGCCATCCAACGTCAGACCGTCTTCAAATACCACACAAACAAAACCGGTGACAACAGCAGCATAAAACCACCAATGAACCAGCACATAGACATGTTTTCCACCCAGGCAGGCTCTCTCCCCAATCCTCGCGGCCCATGGACACGAGCAAGGCAAACACCAAGCGCGGTTCAAAACAGCAAACAGCTGGAAGTTCCTATTCCTTCTTTACCCTTTTCGCGCTCCCCCTGCCACTCTCCGTGCAATCCTTCGTCCGAGTCTGCTTCCTATTTCTTGTCAACTGGAGCGGAGGGTCTCGTATTCCGCTCCAAGTCTCTGAAACGTTACTCTCGCCTCGCCGGGCCCATGCATCAACGGCGCGGCCCAGTTCGCTGAACATCCCCATCTCGCCAGGTCTAGTGTCCTTCGTCATGTTGTCGGTGTACTTGCGAGCGGCCCTTGTGCAAAGCTCCATGATATTCGCGAACGTCCTACCTCTGATGACAGACAGCATACGGTCGGGTGCCGCTTCTTCAGTGCTGGCGTCTCCGAAATCAGCAGGCCCGTCCCAGTCACCAGTGAACCCGCCATTGTAAGACCCACCCCCATCCTCGTCAAACTTCCCCAAGCCCGCTTTATCCAGGCTCCAATGCTCTGAAGAGGAACGCCACCGTGGGTGTATGGATTCTCCTTTGAACTCTTTGCCACGTTTTAGGTGCGTGACAAGCGCGGCGAGAACGTGCCTGCATTGCAGCCCTCGCCTCAGTATCTGCAAGCACGTGCACAGTTGAAAGCCACCAGGGCCTATGACAACGAGGTGTCCTACTTTTCGGTCAGCTTTGTGTTTGTACAAAACTTTCACTATGGAATCAACTTCCACTCCCGCAACAAGACGATAAAAAGAAACCAAGGATGTGGTGCCAAACATAGTGATATCAGGTTCCCCCCTTTCCTGGAATACCTCTTCAGGAACCTGGCAACACACGTCGTCCCCTTCAACGTCGATGCACATATCGTCGTCAGATGATCCGCTGACGTCGTCCGCGGAGCGCGCCGCCAGATTTTGTAGTAACTGCATCGATCCACGCCCCTCCACCAAAACGCTTGTTTCGTACGCCGAGCTTGCTAACATTTCGGCCAGTACTTCCTGTCGAGATAAATAGGAGCAAGTCCGAAAAGGATGCGGGGGTGAGACTTAGTCGCAGAGAACTTGCGGCTGAAGCAGAACGAGTTGGCGGATGCAAGGGTTAGGGAGGTAGAGAAACAGCGCGAAGAGAAGAAAGAGGAAGAGGAGAGGGAGAGGGAGCGTGAGAGGCAGGAGGGGGAGAGGAAAGGTGCTGAGGCAAAAGACGGAGATGGTGGGTTGGATGGTGCGGGCGGAGAAAATGTAGGTGGCGACGGGAAGGAAGCGGCGGCCGAAGGAACAGAAGAAGAGGGGACTGGGTTGGGGACGGGAAGCACTGAGGGTAACCTAACCCTCAGTGCTTCCCGTCCCCAACCCAGTCCCCTCTTCTTCTGTTCCTTCGGCCGCCGCTTCCTTCCCGTCGCCACCTACATTTTCTCCGCCCGCACCATCCAACCCACCATCTCCGTCTTTTGCCTCAGCACCTTTCCTCTCCCCCTCCTGCCTCTCACGCTCCCTCTCCCTCTCCTCTTCCTCTTTCTTCTCTTCGCGCTGTTTCTCTACCTCCCTAACCCTTGCATCCGCCAACTCGTTCTGCTTCAGCCGCAAGTTCTCTGCGACTAAGTCCAGCCTCGCCTGTCGCCTCATGTCCGCAGCCTTCTCCGCCGCGGATTGCACTTTCTCTGCCGTCGTCGAGCCAAATGTAGCCTCTCGCCTCGCGTTGTAGGCAGCGACTTCGTCATCGAACGCTTCCTGGAACTTCTCGTCCTAGAGGGAGCGAAACGTTAATGAATGCTCAGCGACCAAAATAGATATGGGATTGTCCGTTGTACCCGTTCTCCCTCATTTTACTGTCCGGTTCCCGCATCAACCCTGCGACCCAGGTGGTGTTCGCCGGCAAAGAAACGACGAAAAACATACTACGGTACTGTAACTGTAACTCACTTGAACCTGGAACAGAGGGGGTGACACCGCGACCACAGGAAAAGGGGGAAACGTGCCGTCCCTCTTCGCAAAAGTTCCGAAGTGGCACCCTGCTTCTAACGTTGTATCCTTTCCAACTTCGGGGATGTCGGACAAGTCCTTTTGACGGGCTATCTGGCAGCCGTGCGTTAGCACCACGGCAACCTCCTCGATAAGGCGCTCGCCGCCGTCTGCTCCAGCTACGCGGTACACAAGCTGGGCTTCGTCCGGCAGAAAGTCTCGGGAATGGCGGTAGTCGTCGACCGTATTCGTGCCCTTCCTACCCGTCCCGTGAAAAGGCGCTGCCCCCTGCGCATCATACTGCTTCCTGCTCTTCCTATCTATGGGGACGAGCATCTTCACTCGTAGTCGGAGCGCCTGTGAGGCCATCAGCATAGTCAAATCACCCCCCCAGCGCTTGGGTTCTCCGAAAAGAGCAACGGAAGCAATAACCATCTTGATGTTGCCTTGGCGAGTCGACAGAACGTCTCCCTCGCTAGAAAATCTGGCGTACTTCATGACCGCTTGGGGGTAGTAACGCGTGCAATTCCACAGGATGCCACCCTCCGATACAAGCTCCTCCGCGTTTGCCGCGGTCCATGCGAGGACCGCAAGCTTTAGTGGAGCCCAGTACACATCAGAGCCCCAAATTCCCATCGCCAAGGCCCGCCAGGCACAGTTTCCGTCGCCGGCGACAAACTTCGCTATCCACCCCTCGTCGCGCACCTCCTTCGGGAGAACCATGGTGCCAAAGTAGTCGTGGGCAATCTTCTCGTCGCACACGTTGGAAGCAGGGGAGGGTGGATGGGGATTATAACGTACGGGCAAACAACGCAGGCTTCGAAGTGCCGTGCCCAGGCTGGAAGGGGTTGATTTCTATGGCATATCGCCTTGCAGAAAACGCGTTCACGGTCACTGCAAACAGACGTGTTGGAGATCGCGCTACTTTGCCGGGACCCGGTATTCCAACCGGAGGCCTAAAGTTCTTCGCGGACAAAAGCGTATCATACACGCCCACCCCCTCGCGGCTACCGGTTACTGTTTCCACAAAAAGCAATATATCCACATTCTCACTGTGAGCTCTAAGAAAAGATTCTGCATTGGAGTGTGAACCCTCCGCACCTCGTGCTTCGTGTCGTCTTTGTTCTCGCCCACAAGAGACTTTGGCACTGCTGGCAGCTCTCCGCATGTCGTTCCGAAAATTTTCTCCACAGCGCATGTGTTCGAAAAGTCCTTCACACGCTCGAATGGTGTTTTCGGTTTCCCCTGTACCCCATTTCCGTCAACCACCGACGCCGTGTCCCGTGCAGGTCTCGGTGCCACCACCCCATTGCAGAAACCTACGAGCTGCCGCAGTAGTTCTAAGGCCTTCGCCTCCGAGATAACACTGACCGAAACAGCGCAGCAACAAAGGACAGGATGGTCTCAGCATCACCCGCCTACAGGATGGTCTCAGCATCACCTGCCTATGTGCATTCTACACCCTGCCCGTACTGCTGTACTGCTGTAGGCACTACCGTCTACAAGAATTTAGAGTAGTTCCGTCGTAGAAGGATACACGCCGTTTGCAGCAGCAGCAGCAGCAGCAGCAGCAGCAGCAGCAGCAGCAGCAGCAGCAGCAGCAGCAGCAGCAGCAGCAGCAGCAGCACAACGTGCACTTACCAGGGCCGCAATTGGGGCCAGGTGGGGGTGGCCCCCCAAGAGTAGAGGCGTCATACACACGACGACACGATTACAGCAGTTGTCTGCTATCTCCCTTGACGTTTTGTATCTGAAGACATCAGTGCACCTGCGAAACAAACCCATCCCAAGAATATGTTCTGCTTGGACCGATCTGTAGACATGAGCGCACCTGCGGAGCAACTGCATGTGTGCATACCGGAGTATGCCCTGGGGTATGCATACTGCGAGTACATGGCGCAAACTCCAAATTCAAACTCAAGGCAAAAAGTTCGCGCGGGTAGCAACTGCATGTGTGCATACCGGATGATGTCCTGGGGTATACATACTGCGAGGACATGGCGCAACTTTCAAATTCAAACACAAGGCAAAAAGTTCGCGCGGGTACGCGAAACACGCAGAGAGCCTAACTTGACCGGCAGTGACGGCAATCTTCGCAACGCCACGCTAGAACAGATTTGACATGGGCCGCTGCACACATGAGACACACCTCCTTTGCGGACGGGAAAGCAATGCGCCGCGGAGATCTTTGGCGGCTGGCGCGGGTGCCTGTGCTGCCTGTGCTGGGGCTGCTGCTGCTGTGGTGACGGCACCACGAAGGGAGCTCGTTCTGGACGATTTTTCCATCTCCGGCTTCACGACTTGGATATGGAAGGGTCAGTGATGTGCAGACTACGTGCTGCTGTCTGCGGTGGTGTCGGCGTGCCTACAGGGCGCGACATCCAGCCTTCTTTGCGACCTCAAAGAGAGGTGCATGCTGTGTCCGATAAGCATAAACCAGAGGGTGGAAACCCGGGGATGGAGCTCTTTTGTCCCCTGTGTGTCAAAAAAATGACACCCACATGTGTGTCATTATCACTCCCCGTAATTTGGCCCCCAAAAATGGGTTTCCATTTGTAAAGGCGTTAACGGCGAACCCCTTCGGAACTCCAGTTGAGAAGGGGAAAGTGTAACCACTGCACTGGCCGCTGCCTGGGAGGGGGGTGCTATATATGATACTGGTGAAATTTGGTGTCCGACTCATGTCGTCTGCCTCGAACATGAAAAGAAGCAGGGCTCACTTCGGGAATATTCCCGCGGTACTTTTACCGCGGGAAAACCACGGGAATCGGGAATGGGACCGTTCCCGTGATATTTTGACGACCCCGTTCCCATCCAAATCGTTTCCGCCCAAATCAACCGGTCCCATTCCCATCCAAATCGATACCGTGAAGCTATATTTTTTACCGTTCCCGTCCAATCAAATACCGTAACAAAACTGGATTTCCCGTGATTTCTCGTTCCATCCATCCATCCATCCCGATTACCGTACAGAAACAAGTGTTCAATCCCGTGTTATGCACCTTGTACGGGACCCCAACCGGTTACGTGTCCTACTCCCTAGGCGAGAGTCTTGGGATCGAACCTGTGTACGTTCATTTTTTCTTTTTCATCTGTTTCTTTTTCGGTACTTCAGTACTCGTAGCTGACTACCAGAACTTCTTTTCGTTTTTTTCTTGCTTTTCCTAGAACCCCGAACGGCGTTTCTGGTTGAGATGCGCGGCGGAGAACGAAAGCATCAAGCACGAAGCTGCACCCTGCACACCACAGTTTGCACGACTGCTGTAGGCAGACAATCATGGCCGAACCAGGAGCTACTAGCGATGACACTGGCAACTGCGCCGGCGGCGGCTGCGACAGCAGCAGTAGTGGAGATTGCGAAGAGGTCTCTGCGCCTGGTGGTGGTGCGGCTGCCTCCACCGCACCTGCCGACGTTCTTTTTTTCTTTCTTGTTTCTCGTTGTTGATGATGTTGGGCTCTGTCTCCTCTAAAGCGGCGGCGTACGGAATAGTAACAGTTTCGTACGTCGATATCTTGGCGAGATCGATGCATGAATGAGTCTAGGTCGCATGGGTGTGGCAGATGACGTGTCATCTTGTGCAATTTGCTTTAGTCTCGGTGGATTAACTTGATGTTCTGTTCCACATCGAACAATAACGAAAGGTACACTTCCCGAGTATACACTCTGATCTGCTGTATGTACATACGTATAACCTCGTACGCTTCATTGCGCGTTACGGCGGTGGCTCGCTCCTTTACAGATGAGTACCGTCCAAATATGCAATTACCGCGAAAATTACCGTGAAATCATGTTCCCGTCCCGATGAGTACCGAGAAGGTCAGTTACCGCCCCAAAAATCCCAAGCATTACCGTGATGTCTTGTTTCCGTCCCGATGATACCGTCAAGGCCAATTACCGTCCAAAAAATCCCGAGCATTACCGTGACTTATGGTTACCGCGGTACCTGGTCCCCAGATGAAAAAACGGTCCCGAAGTGAGCCTTAAAAAAAAGTTGTTTTTTCGTCGTTTTTTTGGTGCCCGAACTACGTAGTCTCCCTCGACTCGGATAAAAAATAACGCCTTTTTTTCTTTACCCGAACAATGTCTCCCTCGAAGCGGAAAAAAAACTTTTTTTGCCCGAGTTGTGTCGTCTGCCGTCTGCCTCGACCCAGAAAAATAATGTGCCTTCAATTAAAAAAGGAAATGTCAGCACAAACCCAAACACATACCATGTACATGGTATATATTTACTTGGGCAAGCACTGCAACGAGTCGTACGTCACGCGCGCATCATGACCAACGACTACTATTAATAGCACCGTTCCGCGCTCACACGGAAGACTACTCGTAGATGTGCATGTCGTCAAAATATTGCTTGTCGATGTCAACACTCTTCCTACTCGTAGGCGGTCGACAAAAATACCAACTTTTACTCTTCTTTTTTTCTGGTCCTTATCGATGGTTCACGTGGTTCAAGATATAACCCCTCTCGAAGTCCACCCAACTTCGTAGTCCAAACTAGCGTGGGATCATTCGGGCACCCTTAAATTCTAAACGCAGAAAGGGTTTATTCAACCCCTTATCCCTTTTTACTCTCCAGCTCAACTCGTAAGAGGTTTTACCCTCGACGACCTTCTGGACAAGCCATGGTCACAGGTGTATCCCCTTCTCCCCCCGGTACGCGCCTTCATGCTTATCGCGCATAGGGGTCAGCATTCCCATTGTTCAGCTTTTCATGCTCGTCGATTTGCATCGAATTTCGCCAAAAAATCGCTGTCGCACTTTTCACCTGACAATTGGTACGTTCCGGGTGTCCTGCAACCTTGGCCTCAATAGCTGCGCGCCTAACTATTGAACCACAGGGGACGCCGACGCCGCCGACGCCGCCAGCTTCTCTACTTTTGTAACCCACCCCCCAACCTCCAATTTCTCGTGTGTTATGCTGTGGCGATTACCGAGATGGTGGTCACCTTTCATCACATTGTGCGGAGTGGAGAACCTCAACTCCGCGCAAGGGGGATGATATCACGTACCTGATAGTGTGCGAATGGTGAGGCACCCACGAAGCACTTATATCGTCCCCCCATTGCTGTCTCGGGAAGGGAAGCGTTCAAGCCAGAAAACAAAAATAAACAAATTCAAAGTCAATTCGAACCTGTCATCCACAAGCAAGAAAGTACGCACAAGATGAGAAAGTCCGCTCACAAGTGGTTCTTAGCAGGACCAAGCTCACCCTTCACGCGACTCGCCGAACACCACACGGCGCTTCGAGCTTGGTGCACGCGACATCCGCCTGGTCGGCGAAAACCCGACGTGCTCCGTCCCAACATAGTAGGGATGCGAGGGTCAACAGTCTAACGGGTATGCACGAAAAGAGTACACGCCCCCCCCCGTCTAATCCCCCTAAAGTTCTGACAGACTACGGTCACGCATGCCCATGCTTTCGCCCCCCCCCTTTAATTCCGAGTAGTTACGTCCCAAAATCCGGAGCGCAGTTACTACGGGTTGAATAAAACAACAAACACATGGTAAGGGGTAAGGGTCAAACAAACCACCAGGTACACTAAAAGCCCCGCTTTCCTTACCTTGAGGGAGATGGAGTTGACGATGCTCTTGCCCTGCACCCACTTCAGGCCAGCCTCCACGATAGGGAACTTGGAGGAGTCGATCATGAACGGCACCTAACGATCACGTCGTCGATACAAACCGATTCCCCGTGGGTTTTGGAGGGGACGACGGGAAACGGGAAATGGGGAGGGGGGGGGCAATCCTGTCATGCATGGATAAATGGTCGTAGTCGCATGCATGGCCATTATGATAGACCTTCGCATGGGGGGGGGGGCGGGGCTGCGTCAAATATTAACCCCAATCGACGATGTCAGGAGACGGTCAGTCAAGGAAAAGCGTCCCGCGGTCAAGGGTATCAAACCCATTGTTCTACACTAAAAACTAGTAGTTTGGCGTCAGTCAAGGGAAAAATTCCCCCGGTCAAAGGTGCCAAACCAATCGCCCTACACTAAAAACTAGTAGTCTCGTGTCAATCAAGGGAAAACGTCCCGCGGTCAAGGGTGTCAAACCGATCTTTCTACACCAAAACCTGGTACTTTTGGCGTCAGTGCCGTCTCCTGACATCTTCGACCCCAATAGCACGGCGTTCATTTTTTTTGGGGATATCTTCTTGAAATCAGCGTGACGTCTGTTTGAAGCAGTATAAGGGCTAGGGTGAAATGACCTCTTCGGGACTGCACACAACTGTTTCGGGACCAAATTACTTGGAATTAGTGTTAAACATCTGTGTCTGTACAAAAGTGCAGTGGAAAATGGGTTTTGTAAGTTATCCTCGTTCTCCGGAGCGTCGCGCCGCAACGATAAACGACAGCAACCAATACCGGTGGGCATTAGGTCTCACTGCACGCACCATCAAAGTGTTACGTACAAGCACACGCATACACAAGGTGCATGTTGCACGCGCACATAAGGGGCACGCTGCAGGTGCACTTCAAGCAAAAGGCCCCAGTAAAAGGCCTGACGACACGAATCTGGGATGTTTCTATTGGGAGTGATCCCATAAACAAACTCTCAGTTAGTTGACTTTAGGTCGGCGGGTGATGCTATCTTTGTTTTCATCATTCGACAGATGTCCAGGTGCAGGTCCGAAAGCGGGATGTCCTGTCGCCAGAGTGGTTGCTTTTCAACTTTTTTTTATTACCTGTTACCCGGTATGATATTACGCTCGCGTTTTTTTTTCTTCAAAACACTTCGAGGTGCATTTAAAGCAAAATGCCCGAGTAAAAAGGCCCGACGACGCTACGGATCTGGGATGTTTTGATCAGGAGTGTGATCAGGAGTGATCCCGAAAATAACCTGTCAGTTGGTTCGTTGACACATTATGTTATCGGCGGCTGATGCTATGTTTGCTGTTCATAACTCCACAAACACCCAGGTTCAGGTCCGAAAACGGGACGCCCTGTCGCCAGAGTGGATACTTTTTCAAACCCTTTTAAATACTGCGCTCGCGTTTTCCGCGACAAAACACTTCGAGTTAGTGCGGAATTTTTCGTTTCTCAGTAGTACAAAAGGCTTCACAAAAAGACAGAGAAGAGGTTGCGATACACGCATGGCATCTCCAACACCAAATCCTCTGGAAGTTCAAGAGCTCAACAACTCCAGGTACAACAGAAGAGGGTGGGAGAGGGGGGAGGGGGCGTTCGAAAGGGAGGAAAGCCGAGCACATGGAAGAAAAACGCTCGAGACTTGCCTTGCTGACGTCCGGCTCGGTAACGGCGATCTTGCAGAATTTTTGCATAGCGGCCATGCCGTCCAGGAGGCCGTCGTCAAGGTTGATGTCGATCACCATCGCGCCGTCTTCCACCTAAAAGTAGTAACATTTGTTGTTTCAACAACAACAAAAAAAAAACGGACACGGCAGTCCACGCGACGACAAAAACGACGCAAAAAAGAACAGAAAAGAAATATAGATTATACAACAATGCGATACACACACAACGATAAAAACGACGAGAACAAACGACAAAAACAACAACATAGGCAAAAATCTAATACGATACACAAGTTAGAAAACAGTGACGAAGGCTATGTCGATAACCCTGTCATCGTCTTCCAAACCGATTCTTCCCGTAAGAGCCCAACAAAGAAGACGGTCCACTAGTATAAAAAAGGCAATCAACAGGACGACAACAAGACCAAAAACGACAACAGGTACACCACAAAAAAAAAATGTGACGCCCCGAGAGAACACCGTCTCGCTCGACCATCCAGCGCCTGCGCTCTCGCCTCCAGTCTCTAGCCACTTACAATCCGATACCGGGACACTCTTTCTGCAACCCCGACCTCATCACCGTGGACGCCTCACGCGGTCACTAAAAAACCCATCCAGATTACCCCTCCTCTCCTACCGAACCGTATATCACCATTCCTTGTTGCCATCTCGGTCGCCCCGGTGGCGTATCAGGTTATCCTCGAGCCTGGTATAGGTCAGTTTCGTGAGTTCGAGCCCCGCCGAGTGCATACTCGTATAAATTCGTTGGGACTTTTTCTTGTGGACAAATTGACTTGCGGAAAGCGCGAGAGCGTGAGTTAGCAACATTCGATGAACAATCGACGAGCAGTGGGACTGCTGCACCCTATGCGCGATAAAAATTGAAGGCGAGAACCGGGGAGGAGAAGGGATGACACCTGTGACCACGGCTTGTCCAGAAGCTGAAAAGTTAAAGTGTGCAAAAAAAAAAAAAAAAAAAAATCTTCACTTCAACCACGTAGGTACTGCAACCACAGCAGCCACCACACAAGACGCGCGGTACATCAGGGGATTGAAGTCAAACTTTCTCAGGCTCCTCCTATGGAAGAACCCTATAAAACTTTTCCCCCAAGACTGACTTCAGAGGCTTGAGAGACGGACAACCCCACGGCCTAGTTGTTAACAAAAAACACCGTAAAACACAAAATGGGAAGCCAAACGAACGATGTGTAGACATGGAAACAACATCATCACCCCCTAGTTCAGGAGTCCCGTCAGCTGCACATATTTTGGACAAAAAGCGCTACCCCTACACTATCTTATCGTGTCCCATGATATCATAGCAAGCGTCGTAACATGGAATAGAGCACCTGCGCCTTGGCAACATCCATGGCCGTCTGATAGTCGCCCTTGAGGATGAGCTTCTTGAATCGGATGGAGCCGGACACGTTGCACCTGCGTGTACAAAGCAAAACACCAGCAACGTGGGCGGCGCGGGCGGGCGCCGAGGGGGGGGGGGAGTCAGCGAGTGGCACTATCCGAGAGGGTCACCTCGCGGCCGTTCCCCCCTGCAAAAACACGACGGAAAGCGATTCGCGCGGTAACATTCAACCCATTTTGAACTACACCCAAGCTTTGGGGGACAAATTGCTCGGAAATAGTGTGGGCAAAATATGCAGCTACGTAGTGAAAGGGTTAGACTATCATGATACAATGATTCGAAGCGAGTCGACGAGGGAAGAAAAAGCTGAATTCTTCTCGCGATAAAAATGAAGGCACGAACCTGTACCGTAGTGGGGAGGGGGGAGAAGGGCCCGCTATGTCACCCCGGATCTACAATAAGTTACTACTGGGAGGGAGGCCGAGAGTAGTGCGAGGATAATAAACGCGACAACAAGAAAATATAATGAAAATAAAATTAAAAAAATAGAAAATAATACTAGTTTCTCGTAATAAAAAAATAATACATGATGAATAAAAATAAAAAATAAATAAATTATATATGTATACATTGACAAATTAACGAATGAAAAAATGAAAAAATAAATAAATAAAGAAACAAACAAATAAACAAATGAAACACGCCTTCGAACTGCACCCAACTTTTTGGGGACGAACGACTTGGAAGCAGTTTCGATAAATTTTAATCTTGCAGCAGCGGAAGCGTTACGTACGCTGCACTGGAAAACAAACCCCTCACTATGTCCACGTGTAATTTGTATCCATAAACGAGGGTGCAGTTCCAAAGTTTTTCGTTACGGCGGGAACCAAATATAAATAGCACAAGGTACATCATCTCGTAACTAATCCCACTCTAATTTCAAGTAACTTATTCCTCAAACGCGCGTGGAGTTGTAAAACCATAAAAAAAAAATCAGAAAGGCAACTTCTACCATTACTATTAATACAGGTGGAATGAGTACTTTACTCAAATTTCAAGTAACATTCCCCAACCGCGGTGTGCAGTTGTGAAACCACACATTATACGAACCTGGTACGAAAAACAGAAAGGCAATTGCAATTAAATAATACCAGGTACTAAAAGTGGAATCGAGCATTTCACACTGAATTCAAGTAACCTGTTCCCGGGTGCAGGCAGCTGCAAAAAGACTTGCAAAAACGCAGAAAACCATTTGTAGTGCACTCAACAACTCACACTGAATCCAAGTAAATTGCTCTCCAAAAGTCCCCAAAAGCGGGCCCAGCTGCCAAACCATTCAAAAAAAGAGCAGAAAAAAAGCAGAAAAGAGCAGAAACCAGCAATGGGGCAACCAACAACTCATGAACCCTGATGAACCCGACCGCCTTTTCCCCGATACGCGGGTGCAGGTGTAAACCGGTTAAACGCAATTCTCGATTGGAAGAGCCGCCGTTTTAAAGGTAGCTTTTGGGTCCATCGTAAGCTGATCCGCCCGACCACAACGCGCCGAAGCGTCCCTGCTCACAGACGCAAGCACCGCCGCGCTTCTCGACAAAAAAGCACCGCGCTTGCCACCGGTGACAACCAGTGATACCAACCGGTATACCTTATATTGGCAACGAAATCCCGTGGTAGGAATTTTGGTTCATCGCCAAAATCGAAACCGGATTGAAAAACAAAAGAACAAAAAATGAAGACAGAAACAGCAGAGCGGGTGAGCGGGTACCGTATACTGCAGACGGTCGCCCCGCCCCGGTGGCGTATCAGGTTATCGTCGAGCCTGGTATATGTCAGTTTCGTGAGCTCGAATCCTCCCGAATGCATACTTGTGTCAATTCGTGGGGCTTTTTTCTAGCGCACAAATTGACTTGCGGAAAGCGCGAGAAGGTTAGTTAGCAAAACTCGATGAAACATCGACGAGCAGTGGGATTGCTGAACCCTATGCGCGACAAAAATTGAAGGCAAGAACCGGGGGGAAGAAGGGACGACACCTGTGACCAAGACTTGTCCAGAAGCTGGAAAGTAGATGTGTGAAAAAGAAGAAAAAAAACTACATGATGAAGAAATCCATATCAAGGTACGTGTTTAATCGCCACGAGCAAAACTCCGGAGGACCAAATGCCGAACAAGCATTTCCACAGATAAAACATGACACGGACTCCCAGGACTAAATAAAAGGGCGAAAAACGAAACAGCGAAAACTGAAAAATGACCACAACACAAGCAGAGGAGGTGCCCACTGTGCCAGGGACTTGGTAAGGAAATCCAATGAATCTATTCCACTGCCAAAAAAAAAAACGTTGGGCAGTCCAAGTAGGCAGAAAAAATCAACGTCTATTTGCTAAAACTTTCGTTCCCAGCAAGCATTGAAACAGAGGAAAAAGAAAAGAAACTAACAACCAAAACTTGAACAAAAACACGTAACTACCCTCGCACTACACAACCAAAAAACAACCAAAGGACCAACCAACGAACCACAAAAACAAGCACAACAAGCAGAGTGGGTAACTGCAAAACACGAGTCATGGCCTCACCGCTCGCCAACGTTAAGGAACTGGAAGCGTTCCTTGGTCACCACCAGGTCCTCCAGCCCGGACAGCCACATGAACGGCTCGCGGGGGGCGGGAAGCGGGCGGGCGTCGCAATGCTGCGTTGCCTCTTTCATGGCCTGTCGAGCAAACGAACAAAAACACAAAATAGAAATATGGCACCAGGTATAAAATGTATCGTCCGTCACAGCACGCGCGCGAAAAAAAAAACGTGGGAAAAAACCCGACCATACATACGCGTCTTCCGAGGGCTGAAGTAGAAACTACGCAAAAAAAAGAAAGCACGAAGCACGAACACGAACGCAAAGAACAAAAGCCATGCGCTATGGTATTTCATGCGAGAAAAAGGCCCATATCGCCTCGATATGAAACCGCCTTGGTCCGTTACTCGCCATGTGCACGTGCGAGCGGTATCGCCATGTGGCGTGGGTCAATGGCCGCTGCGCACTGCTGTGGTAGTTATCCGCTGCTCACGTACGCCTTACGTAAGGTGCTCGGGTGTAATTTTGTATGGCGACGAAGACGACCCCATGCGGCAGTGCAGTAGTGCAGTGAAGATAAATTTTCTACGCGAATAACAACGGTGACCTAGCAAGACCGACGACGCGAAATACCAATACTTGTAGTGACGACAACATCGAGGACAAGAACGGTGACACAGCAGGACTGACGACACGACAATATCGACGACAGAATGAGGATAACAACGGTGACGCAGTAAGACAGACGAAACGACAAAACCGACAGCATTGAGCATAAGAATGATGACACAGTGGCAAAGACCGGCTAAACTAACGGCGACACGGCAAGACCGACAGCAAGGCTGACGTCAAGACCGACATCGAGACCAACAGGACCAAAGGCAAGATGAGACCGGTGGCATGACACGACTAGACTGACAGCCTAAAGAGATCGAAGAGACCGACGACACAAACAAACCGAAAATAATATCCACGAACATGAAAGCATCAAACAACGACCGGCGACAAAACGAACAACACGAAAATACCGAAATGAAAAAAACAAGACGGACGACAAACGTCAAAACAACACACACACAAACAAACACAACATGAAAAATACCGCAACGAAAACATGACAGACGACATCAAACACCCACGGCAACCCCCCCCCCCTCCGCCCTTTCTCGGCAACCGCCCCCCCCCTCCGCCCTTTCTCGCCTTGATATGCGCGGGTGTGGAGCCGCAGCAGCCGCCGAGCATATTGATCAGTCCTTCCTCGGCGAAGAGAAGGTTGTCGCGAGCCATGTCCTCAGGGGTGTCGTCGTACCCGCCCATTGCGTTCGGCAGGCCTGCGTTGGAGTACACGTGGACGAAGCACTCGGCCACCTTCGCCAGCCGCTGGAGGAAGGGCCGCATCTGCGTGGCCCCAAGTGCGCAGTTGAGGCCCAGGCAGAACGGCTTGCAATGCCTCATGGACACGTAAAAACCCTGCCAGGGCGGGTCGACCATGCCAGACGCGCGACAGCCAGGCAAATTCCGAATGAGAAAAGGCACCAAGGTCAAGACACAACCTCATCTCATACTGCGCATGAAGCTTTCAAAACCTCTCTGGAAATTCAGAGGGGAAAAGTGTCGAAAGTCAATGGCGACCGCAGCACCACATTCTTCTGTGGAGGCTATAATCACCTCAGAGGAAAACGCGTCGAAACTAAAAGACGACTGCAGCACCGGTCACGCGAAGCAGCCTGGGCTGCTGGGGTAGTAGATGCGTCGAAAGTGCGATGACACTTGTGCTGGCGGTACTTCGTCCTAGACTGTTGATACTACCACCCTTTCATCATGTTACCAAGTATGATATGTACCTGGTACCTGGTAGCTCTTTATCTTGAATCCTCCCACAAGAGACTATCGATACGTTCGTTGTCTATGGAACTAACGGGAAACGGAGGTTGCACGGTTGGCAGATCACAGCAGTGCCTACTCCTAGTACCTGATATGAAACATCTTTTTGCTGGCATGCGTGGTCCGCGATAAGAAGCCGGTTGTCCATACTTTTGCCCTGCTGCACCAGCTTGCGGTATCGCTTGCAGCTGGACGAATACCCAGTGAGGCTCGGTCAGCATTAAATCTGGTGCAGATAATTTTTCGAAACGCCAGGGACAGCCAAGCCACGAGTACGCCTGGTAGCATCGCAAGATCATCGTGATAAAAACCGGGCTTTTGCACAGCAACCAACAAAAAAATGGTCTGCGTTACGACCGACGCGATGCCTGCTCTGCGCGTATCAACTGCGTGGGCGAAGCAGGCCCTGCCTCACCTCCGTGGTCTGCCCTGACAGCGTCCTTCCCGACTGATCCACCAGCGTGCCCGACACAAACAAAGGAATATCTGTCAGGCCTTGCTCGTCGAAATACCTGCCGCCACGCAGGGCACATCGCACAGCACATGCGACAGCAACCATTAGAAGTTCTACAGCGATGACCTCAAGCATGACAAAAAAGGCCGCACCTCTCGCGCATTTGCCTCGGAGGGGGGGTCGTTTCTGTTGATAGATCCTCCCCCGAACGCGCCCAATTTGCACAACTGTCCCTACCCGTCCCATCCCAATAATGGCTTGGCCGGACAGTCACGCACCACAAAGCACGACTATTCTGAGAATTTTCTTAAGTTCTCCCGTTATGGGCGGGGCAATACCAATACTGAGTGGTTGCTAGTTGAGCATGCTCGCTGCCCATGCCGCCGACGCGTCCATGCCGTCAATACCAGCCGGAGCGTTTCGTTTAGCGACTGCCCCCCTCCCCTCATCCCAATTCACGGAGGGAGATGTAACCCGGGAAGCCGAGCAAGACAGCCACTCCATCATACCCCCGTGAAAACTGCACCAACGTGTTCGGATAAAATCGACTTGGAATTACGATGGCATGTATTCCGCATCGAATTGTTTCAAAAGGGTTACAAAACCTATTTAGAATTTGTCCCGCAAGGTTTTGGGGAAATTTTACTTGCAATAAGGGTGGACTCGTTTTTGCAATGATAGGATAAGCTCCGAAGCAGCGCCCTGAACCAGCAGCTCCAACTTCAACACACGAGACATAAAAAATCCCCAACTCTTGTTGCACCCAGGGAAACAAGAGGAGACATCGTCACGCAACATAGCCTCGCGGACGAGTTACCAGTGAGTGCAAGGCAATGGGCCGGACCCACAACGACCTGAAAACAAAAGCAGACGCCTAATCCAAACGAGAGTCGCACAGCGCAATAAACACGCCACACGACAAAATTAAAACGCCTCCTCAACAGCAACGATCCTCCCCCCGCCCTTCTCCCGAAGTACGCACTCACTCTCTGACCGCAAAAGCGGCAGCCTTGGCGTTGAGAGTGTCAAAGATGGTCTCGATGATGATGATGTCCGAGCCACCGTCTATGAGCCCCTTCGTCTGGTCCTTGTACGCCACCACCAGCTCGTCAAAGGTTACGTTACGGAAAGAAGGGTCTTCCACGTCCTGTTTTGGTGCGCGAGAATACAAGAAGAGGATGGATGCACGGGTGAGCGGCTGAGGACCACTTGCTCCACTCACTCCGCTTGTTACCCGTGGAAACACCCTACAGCAGCACGCATACCCGGGGGTAGCACCGGCAGGAAAATACTTTTACGGCAAAGATTGAGAGGATGTTCCGACATTTTTTTTTTTTTTAACATCAAGAAGCGAGCGGCAAAAACGTGTGTACTAAACCACCAGGACAGCAGCTGTCGTATAACAGTACTCGTTGCTCGAGCCGAAAATACGTACGCGCGGGCGATAAAATCTGCGGGGTTGCCGATTTTGCGAGCGCGACGGGAACAGACGGAGTGCTACAAGGGACCTCCCCAACTTACAAGTTAGCAGTGCAGCACTAGTGCCAACAGGCACAACGCCGGTCTAACATCGACTTTTTAGCGCCCGAGGCTATCATACCTACCAATAGCTCTAACCATGAAGAAAACACAGCACTCCCGACAAACCCGACAAACCCAGAGCAGGCAAAATGCGACACAAAACACAAAACACAAAAAACAAGAAACGAAGAAAACGCACAAGACGCAGATCGTACAAAACACGCAACACACACAACACACAAGAAAACGGCCGCCGACTGTACCGGCCAGTCAGAGCTGCTGCATTCCCCTGGCCCCTTGGCATTTTGCGAGGGCACTACATCAGTGACGGTCAGGTATGGGGCGCAACGCAGCGCGATTATGCATGCCTAAGCACAGAGCGTCAGACAGTAGATGCACCCACGCGCGGGGATAGCGCAGCCACGTGCAATGACAGAAACAAGCATTTTGAGTTGTTAAAATGTTTTGCGCCGCATTATCGCACGCTCGCCCCAAAATGAGCTCGCGCCGTCGTAGCCACGCGGGACGGCGCAGTTCGCCGGTTATGTCACCCAACCTCCCGACCATACGGAAGAAACGCAATGAGCGCCTAACTGATAGAGATCTCAACCACGAGTAGGAACGGTGCCCAAAGGGATGCGTGGTCAATCGTCAAACGACCAAGGCAAGCAACACATGAGTACGCCCCCCCTTCCCACCGTCTAGAAACTCCTCGGAATGGTGTGTGCGCAAAACCTTTAGCAAAACCACACCGAAAACGAAAACAGACACCAACGGCATCAACATCGACGACGAGATTCACACCAAATCGTACAACGATATCGATTCCTTCCTGTTTTGCATATTTCTGGTTGACATAATATGCAGACAGATGTGTTTTCCCGCGTTTCCACGGCGAAACATTTCCTTACGTTGGGGTGCAGGTTGACGCTTTTTTTTCGCACCGCACCGTTAGATTATCAAAAACAAAAAACTGCACCGCACCGTATGATTCTCAAGCAATAAAATCTGCACCATAACACACACCGTAGAATATCCACGAATAGAAAAAACGCACCGTGGTTCGGATCTACACCGCAAGCAAACTTGAAGAGCAGTACCTGCGCGAGGGGCAAATGCAAAGAGGGGCGCCAGTGAAGAGTATGAATTTCGTCGCCCTCAACTTACGGGCGAAATCGATCCCGTCCGGTTCGTGGGTCCGAGAGAGCCCATCACGAAGCGAGGTTGGGCGGGGTTCTTCGCCGTTGCCTCCTCGCACGCCTCCTTCGCAAGTCGAGCGCTTTCGAAGTTCAGCTCGTAGACGTCCTTCTCCATTTCGTAGTCTGCCATGGCGATTGTGGTCCTGCGGCACAGCAATCATTACACACGGACAAACAAACAAACATTTTATTGACATATCCTTGAGGCCGCTGACCGTGCAGGCAACAAAACCCAACAAAAGCAGACGCCATAAACCCTTCATACGGAAAAACACACGACGACGACAAAAAAAAAAACGTTACAGCATCGGCCACTGCTGGGTTGGGGGGTGATAAAAATTTGGTCAATGACGGAAAGCGCAGGGAGTCGACACGACTACGGGCGCTGGGTTATCCTCTACTCGACTGCAGCGCACTCGCGCTACTCGCAGGCGGTTGGTGAGGCCACACCAAACGCGCTTTTTCGCTATCCCTATACCCAGGTCCGAAAAGGGTTACTAGGTACTTCGAAGTATATGTTAATATTGCTCTTGATTGCTATTCTCAAGACCTTCGACATCATCCGATCGTCCTCAAATCACATTTCGCGCAACGACAAAAACGCGCGAATCAAGGCTGAAGGCGTGGGTAATGCCGCCGCCACCGCCACAGAGTGGAAACAGTCAAGCACGTCATACAGCAGTACCTGCACTGCACTACACTGCACTACGGCAGGCTTCACCTCTACATCATCCAGCCGTGAAGTCTCGGGGCACGACGCCCCGGGCTCAGCGACCTCCACCCCCAGTTCTGACCAACAGAGGTCACAGAAAAAACCCACATATTTCACAGCAGTGCGTTATTACAGATCAAAACGATCGTTATTCTGTCCGTAAATGTAGGGACCGTTCGCGTACGAAAAAAAAAAAAAATCAAATACGAATACTCGTACAAAAACGTTCTTACGACTGGACAGAGTGGTACGAATTAGAAATCTCGGTCAACGACAGCGTTAACGTTCAGCAGCATGAGCCAACGTGTCAATCAACGGTCTCCAGTCTCCCGACTCCACACCAAGATATTGAAGACTTTCAGTCGGCAGTCAGCATCCACCATCAACCATTCGGCTTAGTTATCAACCATTGGCCTAGACGGGGTCGAGTACATACTCGTACATACTTCGGAAGTGCGCCTGAACAACGCATACACTGCTGCGGCATCAGGGCTGTTTTTTCTCCAGCCATACGCGCCATTATACCAGGTACAAAGCCAATGGCCTATCCTGCGCGTGCTAGTGTTCGCGATGGTCGGTAGGTATGTCGGTAGGCGTGTCTTCCTTTGGGGATTTTCGAGGAAAGCATGACAACAACAACCAAAACGACGATCACAGCATGAACCACGCGAAGCAACCGCTAGGTTAAGGGTAGCTGTCGGACTCCAAAGCAAGGGATTGCACGATGACATGCGCGCATGATGTGCATATAGCATGAACGATTTTAGGCTGTACGCTCCCACTCATATTTACAAGGCCACAATTCTCGTAGTATTTAACCGTGAATTGTAAACTACTGTACCGGGGGTATAGCAAAACATTCCCGAAAGGGGTTTGTTCTCACCCCTCACCTCCACCACGCCGGGATACTAATATTTGAAAAGCCAGCCAGCCACCTACAAACTAATCGCGCCCGGAAAGAGTGGCCAAGGACATCGGACCGCCGGGGAGAGTCGTGTTGCAATATACTAATATCGCGGGAGGATGTGAGTAGATCATTGTCAGGTAAAACATACAATCCGCAGATGGAGCGGAAGGGTCTGCAACAATCGCGATGCTTCTTACTTCTTACTTCTTACTCCGAAGTACTTCTTACCGAGTTCTTACCTCTGGTACTTCCTACTGCCGCAAATGCAATATGTAACAGGCGGATAGAGCGAGCTCATTCGTCTGCTTCGCGCTGTAAATTTAGAACGAGATAAATGAAATAACCCAAAACATGAAAAAACACAAAAACCTGTCCCCCCCCGTACCCGCCTCCCTCCCCTCACCAGTCATACGACTACCATCCAGTCATACGACTACAATAATGAAATAGTGCATTCCACAGCCGTCAGATTTTGTCTCCCTCAAAAACGGGATTGATAGTTTCCGCGCACAGATTGATAAACATCGCCCTATACCAGCCTGGTACAAGCTACACTGCTTGTAGTTCCAAGGGGAGTCCCCGACCTATACCCTTAATGAGGACACACCCAGTAATACGCGCGATCGGAGTACCACACACAGCTTGCAAAGACGAGTTTCCATGAAATCTTCGGTCTCACAGCTGAAGTGCATTTATATTATTTCTAATATAATACCAGTACGCGCGTTGTGCCGGGTAACTGCCGCTGACGCGTCAAAAAGTCACAAGCAAGGGCACGGCCGACATCAACCCCCATTTTTCTATCGGAGCACCCACATGTCCCATCATGAGCACACAACAACAAACGGACGCTATTAATAGAGCACGACAGAAGTCATATGATGGCGCTACTCGTGTTGAATACTACAGCAGCAGCATGACATCGTATATCATTACAGAGGTGACCATCATCGTTTATCTATGTGCCTGCCCACAGCTCCGTCGTTTCCAACTCTCTTCCAACAGCTGACGCCCAACTTCCGACTTGCTATTATACCGTACTCCCAACTCCCAACCGACGCGGGCAACGAAACGAGAAAAGACCATCACCACCTGGACGAAGGACACGTCGTGGTTTCATTCTCACGTTCTTTCAAGCGTGTAGACCAACAAAAAGAGCGACCATCTCCCCCATCCAGGGCCATAACAAGTGAAACCACGAAACTCCACCTGTCCCGGACCGGTACGCCCGTCCGTGGAATTTACACAATGGCCGGCTTATCGCGCGCAGCTTACAACGGTTACTTGCGACGAAACTATCGATCTCTCAGCTAACCACTGTTAAATCTGGACATAAACCCTTTCACTTGAAACCTTTAACTTACCGCTACGAGCGGGATGCCGCTGTAGCGGGATGAGGTGTGATACAAGAATAAATATGCCAGGATACGAACGATATTCCGTGAAGCAGCTACAGCAGCTGCTGCAGCAGCAATAATCAACACCGGGATCATCTATACTGTCAGTATACGAGTACTGGTATGTTGTATTATGCATACATACCAAGTATATATAATATAATACTACAATACAATACCGGTACAGGTACCAGCCAGTAGACCAGCAGCTTATAAGAGCTTAACCCATTCAGAACCCACAAAAAAATCGCTACTGGCTGGTACACAGGTGGCAGCAGAAATACAAGCAGTGTACTCCACGTTGTTTCCTTTTGGTATATTCTCCAGCCCCGCTTGCATGTCACACTAAAGTAATACCTCGTATTATGATTGAAAGGAGGAAATAACAACAGTCCATCTGGTAGACTATTGAGATCTATTGGCACACACATACGATACTCGTACTGCTGTCTGTACCTGGTACGGTCATCTTTTCAAATTGCAGCATGTAAACTCTTTTACTGTACGCATTGCCAACAGCAATATACAGTCATATAGCGACAAATCCGAAAGAGGTACTTGTATTTAGTGTGTACCTCGTACTTGTATTCGATCAATAGGAAACATCAACTTACGACGAGAAGGTGTTGGTACCGATGATATCCGACCCGGACTCAAGGTACTGCGCGTGAATCTCCTTGATGATTTGTGGCTGCGTGATGGTAAGCATGTCGTTGTTGCCCTTCACCAGCACGTGATAGTCCTGAAAATGCGCGATCGACAAATAACGATAACCACCAGCGAGCGATCAGCGATCGGATGAAAAAACACGCACAGCTGTACGTGACTAATGAAATCGACGGCTGATGCTATACTTTTTCATGCTTGGTAATAATTAGCCTTGATGACACCAAAAACGCGACAGAAAAACAAGCACGAGACAGTCTATTAATAGCTTTCATCTCGGGCATCCGCAGTAGCTATTCCTCAGAGCAACACAACTCGTATTATACAGCATGCGACACCAGTTGATATACTTTTACTTCTGGCCTGGCTGGAATTTTAGTCTAAGGCAGGGTGTGTCCTACCAAACCAGGTACACGTTTTATAGCACCACTAGACCATGTTCTTATTACCGTCCATACTTCGAGGCTGAAATTCTTAACTGCTAAATTCTCAAGTTGCTGTCGCGTACTGCTGCATGCCGAGTTAGTCAAATCCATCACTAACCTGACAGGAAAGATGAGGAATTTTCCAGAATCATTTCTTCCAACCCAAAAGGCTGCAGGTGGCACCGGCATCATATTACAGGAGACGGTTCTCACTCTTGCTGTTCACCCGGGAGGGGGGGGCGCAGCAAGATGGTGGTGCTGCCAGCTTGCGATATTCGTGGAAGAAAAAACATTTCTGGCAGCCTAAAACGTACTAGGTACCATGTTCGTACATAAAAGTTCGTCGCGTAGATCACACGAGCAGATGGCAGTCGGGGCGGTTCGCTACTCCTACATGGGCGTTCGACGGGGGAAAAGGCACGCCCTCCGCAAACCAATCAAGTTGGTGCATATAAATAAGCCGGTATCGTTTACAGCCAGTCGTACGCATACGCGGGTGGTGGTCAAGAGAGAGCGACTGAAATTTTTCTGGCGAGCATGGGTGGGTGAGCCGCCCGCTCACAGAGAACCACCGACAATAATGCATGTGCTTGTCAAGAATTCCGAGGTGTCTGAATACAACCAAAAATACGAAAAATACCAGGGAGGACAGAACATCGTCAAGGGAAGGGACCTCCCGGCCAGGCAAATAAAATGGGTTCGTTCGTTGTTCGAGGCGTTACTTTTGTCGCGTTTCGACGCTCGACTCGAACGCTTCCCGCAGAAGCGGGGAGCACGTATGCTATGAAAACAGTGAGGGCGCGCGAGGGCTTCTAGTGGTAAATCACCCCGAGGCCTGAGCGTGAGAGTGATTGCTTCATCGAAATTTTGCGAAGACGAAAAACACTCGGAACTTCAATGGCGAGGATCAGTTACAACGAAAGCGTGGTGAAAACCCTGTCGTTGTATATACTGCGCTTCTGTATAAGGTGCTACTTACAACATGGGCGTTCTTGATCATCTTTCCATCGTGGTGCGTTTTAGGGACGGTACGCATCTGACACCAACAGGGCTTCCCGTCTGGCGCTGCTGGCGCGAGCAGGGGGGACTGAAGCGTCTCACCTTGAACCGCTCCCCGCGGTACTCCTCCTCCCCGAGGCGGTACTTCTGGATCATCGTGCCCATGGCCCCATCAAACATGACAATCCTCTCCTGGAAGAGACGGTAAAGGTAGGCAGTAGTGCTGTCTTTGCCTCTCTCGAAGTAAGGGTAGTTCGCCACAGAGCCCTTGGGCTCCTCCACGAAAGGTCGAATCATGTTTGCTGTGGGGTCGCGCTCCTCGTGGGGGAGAGCTACCTGGGTGCGCCGAAGTGGGTGGGAGGCAAGTTACAGATGCTGGGGGACTACGGCTATCGCCAAGGCGCTCTCGGAGCAGCAGATGAGGTGGCGCTCAAGAGTCAAGAGCACGTGCGCGTGAAAAGAATTACTCATGGCCAAATTCGGGAATGCCTCCCACTAAAAGGGCGTTCCCCCAATCACGCCGGGTCGTCTAATGAAGCACCATTAACCCCTCAAGCATACATGGCTAGCCAGCATTGCTCACCTCGTTTTTGTACACGTTATTTTTGCGCCACCGCGGCACCCTGTCGACCACGCCCGCCCGAGAAAAAATTTCATATATATTTCGAAGCGTTTTTGTAAGCGGGGATCGGGGATTCCTCGTTGACGTACCCCCGTTCGAGGATGGTCAAGACCTGCGTCGCCACCACGACTAGTCCGTTCCGCTCCATACTACTGCCCAGCTGGAAACTTGATCGTTCTGAGCTGATTCGCCAGCTTGAATTGAGGGACGCGTAGACAAAGGGATAGCGTCGGCTTCTAGAAAAGTTCGAGTAAGAGAACGTAGAGCGCGTTCCTCGTATTCCTTGAGGTAAATACACCGGAGCATCGGAGCATTCGAATTGGGCTCGGGAGCAACACCGCCAGCGGCACCACAGGTCTCTGCGGCGAAGGCTTGGCCTAGGGGAGCAGTTATGGGGAACAAAGTCTCTCTGGAGAATGAGCTCGTCAACCTGAGGCTGACTTCGAAGCAGATGCAGAGGAGTGCTATTAAATGCACCAAGAATGAGACTGCTGCCAAGGCTAAGCTTCGCGAGGCGATCAAGGCGGGCAACATCGAGGGGGCACGCATATACGGGCAGAACGCGATTCGAGAAAAAAATCAATCTCTGAATTGCTTACGACTCAGTAGTCGGATTGATGCTGTCGGTTCTCGGCTGGAGACGGCCATTCGGATGAAGCAGGTGAGGGATTTGGGCAGATTACTCCGCAGACTGCACACAGACTCGATGCTAAAACACTTCCTGGTACCAGGTATCATTAATAATGGTGTATAGACAACAGCAGCTACTGGTAACAGTAAGTACGTAACAGAACGGCGGAGAAATCAAGCACGTCTTCGGATCACGTATCGTACAGGGTCGAGTCATGCCGAGTCACTGCTATTATCCTGTCTGCCCGTATCAACGTGTCAAGTCTCTAGCCGTTCGTTTGTCAACTCTTCCCCTCATGATGTAACTTTAGACCATCCTGCTGCACTCATGATGAGTGTCTGGTATGATATCTGGTAGCCAATGCAGCCGACGTACTACAACTACCGTAGCGTAGGTATAACAACATACGCCTTGCCATTACCTTCCCAGCCAACAAAGTCAAACAATGATGCTATCAGTAAGTACAGCTGCTGTACCAGGTGCGAGTAGAAAGTGGTACGAACATATAATACCAGGTACGAATCATACCCCTTTGGTAACGTAAATAAGGCTAGAAGTGTGCCTTATGCACGCAGTTCGTACTGGTATGATATTTATAAGGCCCTTGTGCATTCAAAGTCAGGCGTACAGGAAGCGAGAAGAAAGTACGTTGGCAAAACGTATCACACAAAGTATAAAAAGAAAGGAAACAGAAAATACCGAGAGGCCTAACACACACCCTCTGCCCTTCCTGTGGAAAAGAAGAAATATAAAAGAAAGGAAACAGAAAATACCGAGAGGTGTAAAATATAAAACACACCCTCCACACACACCCTCTGCCCTTTCTGTGGACAAGAAGAAATATAAAAGAAAGGAAACAGAAAATACCGAGAGGTGTAAAATGTAAAACACACCCTCTGCCTTTTGTTCCTGTGGACGAGAAGAAATACACGAATCACGAGGCACAGCAGTTTGAAATTGAAAAACCATACAATACGCACCTGCAGTATGGCGACCGCGGTCAACTCGAGATGCCTTCCAACGAAACGAGTCCCACGCTTTCGCGCAAACTCGTCCGCTTCTTCTGTAGAGGCCGGATTTGTGTGTGGAAACTGCCTCTGGCGACGATAGACGGCACACAGCCAGGCTTGCTGTTAATATCCGAATACACCCTCTGCCCTTTCTGTGGACAAGAAGAAATACAGAAAAAAGGAAACAGACAATACCGAGAGGTGTAAAATATAAAACACGCCCTCTGCCCCTTCTGGGGACAAGAAGAATTACACGAATCACGAGGCACAGCAGTGTGACATTGAAAAAACATACAATACGCACCTGCAGCATGGCGACCGCGGTCAACTCGAGATGCCTTCCGACGAAACAAGTCCCACGCTTTCGCGCAAACTCGTCCGCTTCTTCTGTAGGCGCCAGATTTGTAGAAATCGCCTCTGGCGACGATAGACGGCAGACAACCAGGCTTACTGTTAATATTTGAATCTACTCGATGATGGCATCCTGCACGCACCCCGCTACTATTACTAGTAGAGTGGTACATAGCCAACAGAGCCTCATACTTTTTGTAGTCTGCGTTTGTTCTACTTCACACCATGCATATTTCAATGCCGCCGCACTCAAAACACGCAGCGGCAAGGACACCTAAACCATTGCAGCGCGGCAACCGGGGCCAACTCGAGACAGATTGCGGTGGCATACTTCGCACGCGTTATCGAAAGCTCGTTGGCTTCTGCAGATGCCGGGTTTGTGGAACCAAGGGCCACTAACAGCCTCATTGTGACAAGGCGTTTTAGCCACAGGCTCAAAATGACCTCATTACTATATTACGAGTATGTATTTGTATTAGATATAGTGGTAAATGAGGCATGGCGGAATCGCACTTGCTGTTGGCCGTGTGAGTTTACGAACTAAAAAACGAAATCCGCATCCAAAACACACAGCAGCGAGGCCACCGAACCACGACAGCACGGCGATCGTGGCCAACTCGAGGCGGCTTGCGACGACGCAAGTTCCACGAGTTCGCACAAGCTCGCCCCCTTCTGTAGACGATGGGTTTGTAGAAATCGGTCACGTACAGGTCTTGCAAACAATGGTGCAAAAACACGGCCGGCACCGACAGCGCACTAGAGGCAGACAGACAGGCGTATGATATTGGGTTTTGCAAGCTGAAGTATTTACGCACCCGAGGCTTGTTTGCCCAAAAGCAAGAAACGACCTTGCGCTTCTCGCTTGTCCTTGCCTCATTACTGTAGAGTAGTAAATGGACCGAGGGTGCCTCGTACTAGCAGCAGGCCGTGTGAGTTCGGAGCCCAGAAATAAAGCAATACGACGAAATCCCGCCGCCTTCCAAACGCACAGAGCAGCAAAGCCACCAAAACCACAAACTTGCCGCAACGGCGGCCAGCTCGAGATGGCTTGCGACGAAACTAGTCCCGTGCGATACCGAAAATTCACCCGCTTCTGTAGTGGTAGTAGAAGTGGTAGCGAGAATCGGGGTATACATAGTACAGCAATCGCATCCAGTGATGTAAGCCGTCGACAAACAGTATACAGCAGACGTCCAAATTACTTGTGTAATGTAAATATGTACGCACAACCACAGCAGTACGGCGGCAGCGGCCAACTCGAAAGCTCCGCGAGTTAGCACGAGCTCGCCCGCCTCTATTTACACCGGCTTTGTGGAAATCGGTTGCGTGCGGCCCTTGCAGTCAAATAAACGAATGTGTAAGCTACAGGCACACTGCGACACGAGGCCATCGAGCGCACATGAGCCCAGCAACCGCAGTCAACGCGAAACAGCTTGCGTCGAAACAAGCTGCACGAGCTAGCACAGGTTGTTTCCGCATCACTTATCCCGGTGACGGCCCTTACTTTACGTACGAAAGATTTGATGCACACCAAAAAAAAATATGCACATACACACACAACACAACCGACCATCAAGCAAAGCCCCGCCGCTCTAATCTTTGCTTCACGACAACTATGGCCAACGCTCCCGCCAGCCCAATCAACAACGCCCTCTTGAAGTAGAGTTCCCCCGCTGAGGCCGACAGCTGGAGTTGATCGAAAACAATAACCCCACCCGGTCAGACTTTCCGGGCTGCCCTGGGTACCCCGAAGACTGCTGCTGGACGGGGCTCAAACCTTCATATCCGAAGGCTTGCAGCTTTTGCTGCGAAACTCTGCCCCCCGACGCCACCTGCATCCTTGAAGAAGAGTGCCCCCAATGTGGCCGGCAGCTGGAGTTGATCGAAAACAATAACCCCTCGAGGTCGGGCTTTCCGGGCTGCCCTGGGTACCCCGAGGACAGTTGCTGCTGGACAGGGCTCAAACTTTCATTTCCCAAGGCTTGCAGATTTTGCTGCGAGGCGCTGCCCCCTGTCAGCACCTGCTCACTCTTCTTCGTTGAAGGCGTTGTTGATGGAGCTAGCGGGAGCGTTGGCCATTGTCGTCGTGAAGCACAGTTTTGAGCGGCGGGGCTTTTGCTTGATGGTCGGTTATGTTCTGTGTTCATGTGCACATTTGTTTTTCGTTTTTGCTTTAAATATTTCATACGGAAAGTAAGGGCTTTGACGGGAGCAGGTGATGCGAAAACCCAGGGGATTTGTCTTATCCATACCCGAAGCCAAAAAAATAAAAGGCTTGCCACACACGACACACTGCACGGATCACGCCCAAGCCTCGACGACAGTGACCGCAGGGTTCGAGTTGTGCCCACGCCTTTGGCGTTTTGGCTAAAAGTTCGCGTATGAAGTGCTATGTCCGAAAACAGAAAAAAATATATACATATAACTACTCATATATCTGCTACGAGTAACAGACAGAAATACACAATACGCAGCAGACAGACGAACGTTACAGATACTACAGCAGTAGTTGAGTTATGGAAGCCCGTACGCACCCCTCAGTTAAGAGGATTTTTTCCCAGAGAAGGCAATAAATCAGGGCTTTTCACGGGTCGGGTCAAATCTCGCGGGTCGGGTCGGGTCGGGTCAGCTGACCCAACCCGACCCGTGAGAAATTCGAGACGTCTTGACCCGACCCGACCCGATCCGCGAGAATTTCGAGGCGTCTTGACCCGACCCGACCCAACCCGCGAGATTTTTGACAACCGCTTGACCCGACCCGCGAGATTTCGAAATCCTCCTGACCCGACCGGATCCGACCCGCCACAATCCGGGTGACCCGCGAGATGCGGGATTCATGCGGGTCAGGTCGGCTTGACCCGTGACATTTCTCGCGGATCAAAGTCGAAAAGTCACGAGTCATAGTGTGGATACGTCGGTCGATTGGTTGGTCTTTGGTACCTCGTACTTTTCCCAGGATGTCGTGTTCTACGGTTCTTTTTACCGGTATTGTTTGCAGCAGCATTTTGTGGTGTGCCCGCGAAAAATGAGAAAGAAACCGCAACCCACACGCATGACCAATTAGCCACGCCCGCAGCGCTAGATAACAGGATCGACCCGACGAGCGAGCTAGTTACCTATGCAGTCTCCGGCCCCGGCAAGCAGCCTAGCTGAGCCGCCTCCGGCAGCAAGCCCACAATAGGGGCGGTGGATCTGTCAGCAGGGGCTGCGATCCGCGAGAATCAGGGGTCTGCTGCTGGTGCTTGCTGCTGCCGGTGCTGCTGCTGCTGCTGCTGCTGCTGCTTCGACGACGACTGTGCCCTTGCCTTTTTACGTTTGGTCACATTTCATAGTGGCATAACCGTATTATTACTACTACTGCTACGGCTTCAGCCGGCACGGGATTCGCGTCACACTGTATGCCTTGGTACGAGTAGCTAGGGGCACTGCCTGGTGATTGTTCTACACGCTGTGATGACTTATGATCGGAGCATCCACACGAGAGAGGCAGGAAGCGGTAAGTTTTGTATGATTTACGTATCCGCGGGTCGGACCCGCAGGGCGCCTGCACGGCAACGGCCCTCAGCTGTAAGTTTGAAAAAGGCGGATCCGCGGGCCAGATCCGCGGGTTTGACCCGCGGGTCAGCCGAAAACAACTCGCAGGTCATAATGGCTTGACCCGCGAGTGACCCGAATCTCGCGGGTCATGACCCGACTCGACCCGCGAGATTTTGAAAACCTCTTGACCCGACCCGACCCGACCCGCGAGATTTTGAAACCTCTTGACCCGACCCGACCCGACCCGCGAGATTTTGAAGCCTATTGACCCGACCCGACCCGACCCGCGAGATTTTGAAGCCTATTGACCCGATCCGATGCGACCCGACCCGACCCGCGAGATTTTAACAACCTCTTGACCCGACCCGACCCGACCCGTGAGATTTTAAAATGTTATGACCCGACCCGACCCGACCCGCGAGATTTTGAAACCCCCTTGACCCAACCCGCGGGTCGGGTCATGACCCGTGAAAAGCCCTGCAAAAAATGGCTTCATCAGCACGTTAAAAGAGTGAAGTGAGGCGAAGGTGCTTCGTACATGCGGTAGGCCGTGTGCGTTCAACGGGAATGCGAAAAAAATGCGAATAAAACGAAATATCGACACGTTAAAAAACGCAGGATCATGGCCATCAAATACGCAGCAGCTTGGCGACCGCGGCCAACTCGAGACGACGTTCGACGAAACAAGCTCTACAAGTTAGCACAAGCTCGCCGGCTCTTGTAGACGCCGGGTTTGCGGAACTCGATCTCGTGCAGTAGTACAGCTCTCGCAATTAATCAGGTTGCAAAAATTATGAATGCACGATACAGACGTTACACAGCAGTAGCACACACCAGACAGACGAAAAGCCGGCCGGTACTAATTAAATGATGAAAGCCTGTCCGCACGGCGGAATGAAGAGGTTTCTTGCCAGCAAAGGCAAAAAGTTGGCCTCTTCACTGCTGTAGATAGTGTGGTATACCTGGTATGAGGCAAGAGTGTCTCATACCGCAGTAGGCCGTGCGCGTTCGAAGCAATAAAAACGAAAAAATCCTGCCGAGCAGCACGGCGACCGCGGCCAATTCGAGCTGGTGTGCTACGAAACAAGCGCCGCGAGTTAGCGAAAAACTTGTCCGCTCCTGTAAGCCCGGGGTCTTGTGAAATCGGCCACTTACAATTCTCGCAATCAGTAATACAGCCGCCGACAGACAGCGGTACACAGCAGGCGTAGAGACAGACTTCCAGGCTTTTGGTAATGGAAGGCTGTACGCCAGCTACTGTACGCCAGCTACTGTACGCACCCCGCAATGAAGTGTTTTTCTTTTGCAATACAAGGCAAGGCAAAAAGTGCCTCATTACAAAGATCGAGTCACTTCCCACACCGCGTCACTACTCCAATGCACGCCAGGTGAACAGCTCGATGGAAGGCGTGGTGAAGGGCATGGGGTCGGCGCTCAAAACGATGGACGTCGAGCGAATCTCGAAAACCATGGACAATTTCGAGCAGCAGTTCGAGGACATGGACGTGCGCGCGGGGTACATGGAGAACGCCATGAGCAACAGCACATCCATGTCCACCCCACAGGAGCAGGTGGATGGCCTCATCCAGATGGTGGCAGACGAGGCCGGGCTGGAGTTAGGCGAACAGCTTGACGATGCCGGACCGGTGTCCAGCAAGGTGCCCGCCAAGCCCGAGGCCGCGCCGGCGGCAGCGGACGGGGAGGACGAGTTGGCGAATAGGTTGGCGGCTTTGCGTAAATAGGCCTTGGGCGGCGAGCAATTTGAAAGGAGCGGGCAAACTGCAGTGTCTGCTGCTGAATGGACTACCGATGTCATCGTGGTGGTGCTCGTACAGGGTCATGCCTGGCGCTAGCCTTGCAGCACTGTGGTAATTCATTTAACTCGACTATTGTAGCACTGACATAGGTACCGCACTGTCTCTCGGACGAGAAGGTGCGCACAGAGAGGAAACATCGCGTATTGACTTTGTGCGCATGTGTCACCTCAACAATATATAGTCTTCGAAGCCCAGCAGCAGTGTAGGATATGGCGGGTGTGGTGACTTGTTTAGATACTCGCAACTTTTTGCTGGGTGTATTATAGTGGCAGCAGCATGGACATTGTACAGGTGTTGCAGTAGGTGGATTCGAAGTCGAGTAACACGGCCAGGCGTTTGGGGCCAACGTGGCATATGGAAGCCGTGACGAAGAGGGTGCTAGTGGTGTTTGTTGCCCTTTCCTTCAGACGGCAGCTGAAAGAAATGTAGTCTAGCCCTACAACAGCAGTATGATAACATGCTTCATCTGTACCAGCTAAGCAGAGTCATCACAGCAGATGGTGTGTAAAACGAAAAAAAAAACAAGAAAACATTCCTTGGTCGTGAGCTCGTAGGAAGACAGAGTCCTGTCTTTTTTACTACGTGCGTTTTTCCACACCCGTGAGTATGGCTCGTCACTTGCTTTTGGTGCCGCCGCAGTAGATACTGCACTTGAACAACAAACTTTGCGTTCAAGTTTTACGACGAACCAACAATGAACGCCCCTATATCTCCAGCCGTTTTGATTGCAACCCCTGCCGCGTCACGCGCGGCACGCCAGAGGTGATGTCGATTTCGGCACGCCGCGTACGCCGCCAGGCCAGCCGCCCCCGCCCCGACTACCATCTGCAACCGAGCTTCTGGCGTCCAGTCCCCTACCTCCCAAAAAGATTTCTGCACCGACCCCTGATGCCCATGTGTCGCGTTATCTATCGGACGCTCGAGGTCTCCCGGACTAACAAACCCGCTGCTTTGGTCTTGTCCGACTTGTCTCGCGCTCTGGTGAGTGCACGGCCCATCGGCATCCTTAGCCCCGCTTGCTCCACCCGCTGCGCCAAGTGGAAGTTCTCTCGATCGTACAGTGAACTCATCGCACGCCTTGAGCAGCTGTCTCTTGTCCAGTTCTCCCAGGTATGGGTCGCTCGAAACAAGCGATCTGGCGTCGTCGAGCTGTCTGCAGGTCAGCATTATCTGGACGACGAGCATCTCCGTTGCTTGCAAGTAGTTGGTTCGGGCCACTTCGCCGCCCGCTCCCGTGCTGTTGACGGTGGCTGCTGCGCGGTGCAATTCTTCGCTCAGGGTATCTCGGAGTTGCCAGAGCACCTTGCGAACGAACTCCAACTCCCCGCCGGCCAGGCACAAACGAAGCCTTCATATGCGGTTGGCAAAAAAAACGAGCGGCAATAGCGCGTAAAAACGTGCCGAAATTAGGGATGACGTACCCAAGTGAATCAGTTGGAAGCTTGAAATTGCGAAGATTACCCCGCCTGGGTTTTGTTATCGTATGTGTTCCATTCCACCTGCAGGCTCCTTGTGCCAGGCTAGTACAAAACTGAGCCCTAAGAACACACTAGAGTGCACCTTTGGTACAAACCAGTTTGTTTCAATGAGCTAACACACGTCAGAGGGCACACACCGGCACTCGCAGAATCCCTTTGCGCCTTGTTGTGACCCCCGGCTAGTTTGTTGCGATCGACTACGAGCTGGCTGTGAGAGCGCAAGCCTATCACCATCAACACAAGCCATTATCGAAAGCGTGTCCCGAAAGTACTGATCGTTTATCTTTACCGACGCCGTGATTCGTCAGTTCGCGTTCCCTCAATATATTTTCAAGTAAGTTCAACCGGCGGCGCTGTGATTTCAGAGTTGCCGTCTATGAAACGCCTGACATAAATGAAGAGCGCCCGAGCTTGCGGGGTATATAGCCCATGCATACACACTTATCGCGAACAAGAACGGAAACCCCATCATGGACATTCTGTCCAACAGTCTTTTTCTTGGGCAACATGATTGTCATGGACGCGGGCGGAACTGTACCGGTGTGACATCATTTGTACGACAATACAAGTACAACAGCATCGGAAACAGACTTTTGAGAATCTAGCCTAGAATTTTGAAAAAAAAACAGTAAGTGTGTAGCCTACGCGATGCCTAGAATTAACAAACCATTCCCCTTCCTCTCGATCGCCTGGCCCCAGGACACCGCGTCGTGTTCACCAGGGAGCTGGCTAAAGAAGATAATGCAGCCCACAGTACAGTGCCTGGTGATGCGTCAGCACAACTTTTACTCTATTATTTTTAAACAAAATGGTTCTGTTTTGTGCAGACAAAAATTACGATGCACCCTGTTGCACCAAATTTGACTTGTTTTTCGCTGAATCAACACCCGAGTCGCTCTTGAAATAAGTGAGGCATCAAAGGGTAAATCCTAGACGTTCAAAAATCTACAGACCGCCGGAAGGATTCTGCCGCTCTGACCAACGTCAAAACCGAGTTGGCGAAGCTAAAGCACACCGGCGGATTAAGGCCACGGATTTACCCTAAGGACTCTGTTGCTGAGTAGGCACGCGTAGGCTTTTTGCCAAAAAAATCAAACGATTTGGAAATAACGTAGAGGGGTTTGCTCAACAAGGTCCAGCTTTCTGGATTCAGAAAACTGAACGCAAAAACACAAGAATCCGGAGCTTTTCACTTTTTAGCCCTTTAATACGCCCTTTCTTAGGTCCTATACTTGACTACTTTAAACGGGAACGTAAAGTTTTCGGTCTGCAATATATTCGACGATGCAATATAAATATTTAACGGGCGGTTCCGGCCATACTGGAACTCCGTAAGTTTTTTCTCGTTTCTTTATTATTTTCTTGTATTATTTGTCTTTTCCGCAGCAGCTGTACTAGATCCAGTACAACAGAGGCTACGCAACATGCCTTAAGGAAAACGTGATCCCTCCCGAACCACACCGAGTTACGACGATATATTTGGCCTGAAAGAAAGCTAAAGTTCAGCCCAGTACATTTGGAACTACAAGCATATAGCATATAGCATATACCCAGTATACCCCGAAAGTGTAATCCTCGGTGTGTTTGCATCCGGTACAGATTTTCCTGAAATTCGGTATTTTGCAGCTCTACTGCATTGCTGTGCTCGTGCTGTATGGAACGCAGGGCTCTGTTAGAGGCTGGCATCGGTCGGTATGCTAGTGGTTGCATTGTCGCCGAAGTATCAATGTTAAACAACAACCGTGGCCCGAGAACTTGTACGTCTTTCAGGGTGACCAATTTATGGGAGGGTGCTATTAATAGCGAAATTCTCTTGGGTGTTTTTCGGGTTGAACCATGCGTCCTAGTGATCTGGCACCAATACAAAAAATATTGCCGTTGGCATTGTCGTCCTGCCGCTGAAAATATCGCAACAAACGAAGGTCTGGTTGAGGAGACATCACGTTTTCCGTAAGGCGTTATCCCTACCGCGAGAATATATATATATATGCTAGATATAGTATGGCTTCTGCTGAAAAATGTTTTTACAGCTATTTTTGCTCGAGCAAGTAACAAAAACACACAACCACAAGCAAAGCGGAGCGGCTCCTTACGAAATCCGTCAAAAACTCAGCTGACATTTGGTGAAAGCCTTTTACTCATGCGTGTTGTAGTCATGGTACTAGGCTCCGGGGCGCCAAATAATTATTTGGTCGATTTTGCAACTTTCCCCCAACTTTTTGGGGACGTGGCTAGCAACTGTGGTCCCACGAAATCATCTCGTGGGTCGTTTCTGGCTGCCTACGACTGCTGTCCGGTGACCCGTCGCCTCCACACCCCATAAGGAGGGCGACTAGATTTCACGGGCTTTGGTTGCTTGCGGGGAACTATAGATGCCCGCAAGGAAATGCAAACGATCAGTTGGGGGAGGGGGGGGGGTGTCTCAATCTGTCGAGAGTTTCGAACGATTTTAACCTATAATTGCAGCACAGCAAAGTCGAGCTGTAGACCTCTGTTCAGAAAGCGAGAACGGTCAACCTGAATAGAATCACAACCGCTGGGGGTAGAACCCCAAAATGGTACACCCGCTCTCTGCTAAAGAACCAGCCGAAGATTCAAAATGCAGCGCGCCAAGATATCGGCGTAGTTGACTACCGAAAAGATGTCTAGAGACTAAGAGTCAGCCGGATAATACCTAAACCTGGGGAAGAAGGGCGAAACAAGATCCTCCGTGGCGTTAACCACTGACCACTTCAAGCTTTTCAAAGCTAGCGCGAAGTGTGGGTTCGACACAGCAGAGGAACTTGTGGTAAATCTCAGAGGGATATGGAACCTGTGATGTGACGGTTCGATGAAAGACGTCGAGTACGAAGAGGACCAAGAGATCATCAACAGAAAAAAACTGTTTCAAAGGGGGTCATATCATACGTGCCGCTTTGACGCGACAATAGCAAACATATGTCATGTACATGTAGAACAAAAAGCATGTACGTATGCGCGGTGAACTAATATTCTCGGCGACCAAAAAAATAAAATACTACATGAGAAATTGCGTTTTCTGGCTCGGCCAAAATAAGGATGTTAGGGTCGCGATCTTAACGAAGAGATTTCAGATTTTCGCGAAAAATTCGGTTTTCCCGAAAAACTTCAGCCTCGAAAAAAGTAAAGTTGCACCCCGTCTAACTGAGACCCGGGTCGGCGGCGGGTACCCGGAATCTTCGGACCCGGAATGGACCGGGGTCCGTTCACGGGTACCTGGGTATTTGGGCCCCTGGGTACCCGGGTGCCCGATGTTTTACTATACACATACACTGCTGATACACTGGAAGGAGAACGATGAGCGATACGCGACACACACGATACCCCTACCAGCGGACGCGGACCTACTTTACCACGAGAGGAGAGATGGATAGGCAGCAAGGGACTGTAGCCTCCGAGGCAGCAGGTCCTGCGGTAGCACCAGCGAAGGACATAGCAGAGGAAGCAGAGGCTACAGAGTCCCTTGCTGCCTATCCATCAATTCTCCGTCCATGGTAAAGTAGGTCCGCGTCCGCTGGTAGCAGTATCGTGTGTGTCGCGTATCGCTCATCGTTCTCCTTTCCGTGTATCAGCAGTGTATGTATAGTACAAACATCGGGTACCTGGGTACCCGGGTACCCGGGGTTTCGACCTGTGACCATGGAATATGTTTCTCCCGTTGGTCAACTTCGGAGGATTTTCCTGATGATGACGTTTGGCGTCTTGAAGAGCGAAAAAAGGGTAGAATGAAATGATGATTGCTATTATTTCATTATTTCAACTACCCACGCAAGAAACTCCCCACGACTCTCCTCGATGCCGAAGAGAATACTCCTACTTTCCCTCTGCCCTCTTTCTTTCGCACGATGTATTGAGAGACAAAAACAAGTCATGCATCTCCCACCTCCCACACCCACCTCCCACATTACGCCTTACCGCGCCGCCTGAGGAGATGTTGGGAGATGTTAGGAGATGTCCAGGCCGCTCAAAACGCTATAAAGGAGACTAACTACGTATATAACCCGGGTATCCGGGTACCCGTTTCAGCCGGGGGGCCGGCTACCCGGGTCCGGGTCCGAGTTTACCCCTCCTCAGCCGGGTCGGGTACCTGGGTCCAAATTTTGAGGCCGGGGTGCAACTCTAGAAAAAAGTCGCCTCTTGAGTTTTTCAGTTTTTTTCAGCAAAAAACACAAATTATGATTTAGTTACAAGATGTAGAGGATCGGGCAGCCGCACCGCTCGAGCTGTGCCACCACTCGCGAGCGCCCAAGACAGAGCAGGGTCGTTGCCAAAGTCAATGGCAGGTCATGATTAATCGCAGAAGGCGCAGTGAGATGCTGAGCTCTCTTCGTCGACTTGGCAAGGTGACCTCACTAAGGCGGCCGACCGAACGAGCTCGCTGAGGGCAATAACTTTTCGTCACGTTGAGCGTTGTAGCGCGACGAGTTGGAAATGGATTTCGCTCCTAAGTCAGAGACACCTGCCTACGAGTCAGGTCGATTCCAGTGGGATAACTACGCGGGTGACTTCCGCGGGCGTTGCTGCTGTAGTGGCGGTTTTGTTCCGGGTGGACGATTGTTTTGCGAGCCAAGTGAGGGTCGTACTTGTTGCGATTCAACACACGGTTGATTTCGGTAAAATGCCGAAATTTCCATCACAAACTGAAGCATTGTACGTATCGTCAAGATCGACTCTCAGCCTACAGGCAGATTTCAGGTTTCTTATATCATACCCTGGTATTTTATAAAAGTTGAAAAACGTCAGCTGTGAGTACAACCGATTGAATGGTTCAAACTCAACTTTGCAAGCTGCGTGATACATCTATGTTTCACTAAGGGCTGTTCTCATCGGAGATCTCTTTTTGTCTCAAATTTTCTACACTTCCTAAATTTCCATATTTGTGAAATGTATCTTAACATACGGAGGCGTTCTGTCATAATTTGTGAAATTCTTCAACCCCCAAAAATATGGAAAAGTTGACAATCACAAATTAGGAAATCCTGTCGTCGTTTTCCATATTTCGAAGGCAGTGCTCCGACAAGCGCCGTGGCTCAACGCTGGGACCATCGGGTAGCTTTAAACGTTGACCAGGGTGGTCCAACATTATCGCCAATGGAAGGAAGCGGCCTGGGCCTCCGGAGGACTCATCCTCGAGTCGGACGAAACAACGATTCAGCCTTCCCAATTATCCAGACACGAGGCGCAGAAACATGAAGAAGGCTATGGCTGGTGTCCTCGTCGTGCTAGGCATGTTCCTGACACCAGGGGCTGCTGTCGCCGGATTGCACGAATCTACTTGGCCTGGGTGCTTTCCCCTGCGGTCTTCCGGGATGTTCGCTCATGCTTGCTGTGTGGCGACGCGCGTGACTGCTGGTGTGGGTGGTGGCGGTCTTGCTTTATGGCTCGGCTTTCAAAAACCAGGAAAAAAAAGACAAACTACCCGCGCTCGATAATAATGCAGACGTTTTTTCATGGAAATCCTGAAAAAAAAAACGAGGAAATTTAGGAAATTCACATCACCGATAAGAATGGCCCTAATATACAGTCGTTGCACAAAATTTATGGAAGGTCGTTCGCGCGTGTTATATGTTTGATCCTCATGAAAGACATGTAGACGAGAGGGCCGACACTACCCCTGTGCGAAGAGCAACCCTGTTGTCGAAATGCGACTGGTTTATCTGGTAGCTACACTGCTGACCTGTATTATTGTGTACACTATGGGCTATCGGTACTCCGGTACCTGGTGCAGCAGTAGACTATGCGATTAGGAATAAAGCGACTACGCCGTTGCGAATGATATTAAAAAAATTAAAATACACTCCAGCTGTGAGATCGAAGATTTTGCCGAAACTCATCTTTGCAAGCTGTGTGTGATACTCCGATCGCGCGTATTACGGGTTGTGTGTCCTCATTAAGGATATAGGTCGGTGACTCCCCTTGCAACTACAGTGTAGCTATCAGGGTCAACAGGGTGATGTTAGGCAGTCTGTGCGCGGAAACTATAAAACCCGTTTCCTAGGGGGACAAAATCTGACAGCTGTGGAAGGAAATGCATCAGTTTATCAAGTGAATACTGTAAGCCGAATAACCGGTGAGGGGAGGGCGGAGTTTTTAAGGACGTGGGGGCCTGATTTTGATCAAAAGGGGGGCAGGAGGGGGGAAGGGCGGGGAGGGGACGGGTGGGGCAGGTCACTTTGTGCGTGGAAACTATAAATCCTTCTTGCGGGGGAGGGGGGGGGAAATGTGCCGGGGGGGGGGCGGGGGGCGGGGGGCGGGGGGGAAGGGCTTTAGGTCGCATAGATGTAGGGGTTTGCTATACGCGTGGTGATAGGTCTAGGCGATGGTGCGGGTGGTGGGGAAGAAGGGGGCGTTGGGGGCGGGGGTGGGTGGGAATTGCAGCAGCGGCATGGACGGCTCTAAAACGATAACGAGGCGAAATCCAGGGCGTGGAAGTGCTTATTACTCTGGCGGATATCGATATTAGGTGGGGCGTGTAAGCAAGAGAAATGATATGTACCAGATATGGTACGTACCGGATGCGGATGCTTGGCGATCCTGAAGACAGGTCACCTCGTGTACTTGTAGTGTGCCAACTGCGCCCAAAATGCTACCTAACCCTAACCCTGGTGTTTCAAACACTGAAGGCGGAAACAATACGCGGATCGCCAACCATTCCTTGTACAACCGTAACATACACGCACATGATCACATACTACGACCACACCCCCATTTCGCCATCTGCTAGACGGGCACGATTACACATGAACAATGTGACGCGGTGAGGAGGGGTAAACAAGTTGGCATCTGATGGTGGGATGATATTGCGCAGACGGAGTCTCACCAGAGAGTGGCCACCGCGAAAGGCATTGCGCCACGCCTGGCATAGAATGCTCGACATCGAGCCCACTCCTGCGAGTTTTGGAGCTCAAACCCGCACTGGAGCAGCACTGCCACGATGAGATCGGAGGTGTCGCACTCTCCGACAGGTGAAATCAGCTGGTCGTCGAAAGCCACTACCCGCACCGTGCTGGCTGGCTCGTTGTTTGTGACGCTTTGAGCCGACGAAGAAAGTGGGACCAAGTTCAAGGCGTCATTGCAAACCTTGGAAGCTTCGGTGAAGCGGCAAGACACGAACAACTCCTCAGCCAGGTCTAGGCGTGCCACCAAATCCTTAGGGTCAACGGTCACTGCTACACCCTTGAGTTTACTCCTAGTTTCAGTCTTCTGAACCATGGTCGACTACCCATAACTGCATGCAGCAGTGGTGTTGTTGGGGGGTTGTTGCGGGTTGCGAGTTGCGAGAGACAACCACATTCCACATTTGAATTAGCGGGTGCTCACAGGATATCATGAGGCATGTTTCAATCGGGAAAGCGGGAAGGGACCTTAGTAGTTCGGCCCTTGAGCCCTTGAGTTGTACATGTCATGACTTCAGTGATGTACCATGCCAGGTAGTGCAAGGCAGGTCAGAGAGTGAATGTTGTGCAGCTGCTGGTAAGGGTGCCGTAGCTTCATCAATCGATTGTGTAGCTGAACCTCTGAAAACCCCGCTTCGTTTGTAACCGCGGTGGTTGTTGGTGCTCAGCTCTGCCAAGTACTGCTGTGCTGGCAGAGGAGTCTGCTCCCTTCTAAAAATTAGAGGCGAAATATCTGACAGTCCCGCTCCGAAGGATTGCCGAAGGGTTGCTGAGAGGGAAAGAAACAAGGCCAATTTCTAGCCTATAGGCATGAGATGGGCGGCGTTCGCATTTTCTCCTCTCGTGCGACTGGGCGATACGCACCTGCCACGATCGTTCGTGCACGCTGCAGTGTTGAAGCGAAGCTTATCAGCTTTAGCGATGGGGTCTTCGCGGTCAGAAGTGGACGTTGAGCGCGCCCGTGAAGATATCCTACGCGGGAAAACCCCCGCGACGCACTTTAACAGCGCCGGAGACTCGCCCATGCCGCGGCCTGTACTGGAAAGGGTGACGAAGTACATGGAGATGGAAGCTACTCTTGGAGGTTACGAGGCGGCGGCCCTGTGCGACGAGGAGCTCGAGTCGGTGTACGAATCCGCCGCTCGGTTGATCAACGCAGAGCCCGATGAGATCGCCCTGCAGGTAAGATACCCCCGTGGATGTCGTGTGTGATACACTATTATTAGCACGATGGGTCAAATCGATCATGAGTTTTTCAGCGGTACCCGGGTATCACGCCCGTGACCGCAAACACTCAGTGTACTGCTTCGTTCTGATTTCACCTGCCACTGTATGCGCTTGGTGCCGTGTGGGATCGTGCTTCGTGTATGGTTACTTGAAACAAGGCAGAGAGGTCCGACCCGTAAACGGAAGCATCACGGCAGACTGCAGTCCCTCAGTGCCGAGGACCGTGCCGAGACCGAGACCCCTTCTGTCGCAGAGAAAATCGCTACACTAGCTGCTGTACTGGTACTGCACGTCTCTCAAAACAATGTGTCCGTCGTCAACCCGCCTGATGCTTCGTCGTGCCGTTCGGGGGACGTGCGCGACGTGTCGCAGGAAAGTGCGAGCATGGCGTGGGCTAGGGCGTTCTACGCCTTGGCCCAAGGCCTGAAACCCGGAGACCGTATTGCCACGGGTGTGATTGAGTACGGCGCAAACTACGTGGCCATGCTTCAGGTGATGACGTAATCAAAGAGTATTTAGAGTGCCACGCTTTGGTTGTTGTTGTTGTTCTCACATGAATTCGCGTAATCAAGTCCGTGGTTACAGGACAGGCTCCAGTCACTCTGGAGCGGAGGAATACCCCAGGTAAAAAAAACAGACAAACCGAAGGTGGTGCACGCATGCATGCATCACAGCTGACGCAATTCATGCCTCCACCAGAAACATGTAAAAAGTGAAATCGGGAGTCAGCCTACGATGTGCCAGGTCCATACTGGTGCATACGTCTCACTACTCGCGCCTGGAAAAACCGACTATACCGCTTGCCACCCAAGAAAGACTACCACGTATATATTGCACGTAGTACCTATTACTACGCATACGCACGACAGACGCGAGTCAATTGGGAAAAAGAAACAGAGAAAATAAAGGGAGATAAAAAAGAGAAAAGACAATAAAGCGAAAAACGAAAAAGAAAAGGAAAGAAAAGAAAAGACACAAGAAAAGCAAGAAAAGACAAGACAAGAAGAGGAATCAAGGGAAGGAGAAGAGAAAAAATGTCATACGAGCAGACCCTAGGAACTGACTGAAGACGGCATTGGGCTCATAGAGGGTATCAAGTGCATCATCAATGGCACTGGGGAGAGAACGCAACATGGCGAAGAAGTCAGGGCGGTCTTACGCTATGTTGTGACGGCCATTGGAAGGCCCACAAATTTCAAGACGAAAATGGCCAGACCCAGAATGGTATTATAATTAACTAGTGGTACTCCCGAAGTATGCCTGTTGCCGGCCGGTATGGCGGACAAAAACAAATTAATTGGTGCGGTATCATCCTCTGTATGTACGTACTAAAATAACAAAATAATAACAGGGCAGTCAAGCTCGGGGCAGTACGGCAGTGCAGCAGTACGTACGGTAGTAAAGGTATCATCCTCTATATATATGTACGTACTAAAGAAACAAAAAAACAAGGCAGCAGTACGGCAGTACGTACGGTAGTAAAGGACGGAGGAGTGCAGCAGTGGGGACGGTGGGACTCCCAAGCACCTGTGGGAGGCCGGTAGTTTAGAAACAAAAAAAAAGGTTTAACTCCCACAGGACGAAAAAATACTCCCACGTACGGAACGGCCCACCCACCCACCGATCAAACCTTTACTACATACAGCAGTACAGCAGTGCAGCAGTACGTACAGGGGAGCAGTTAGTTGGTTGGTTCTTGAGGAGGACCTTGATGAAACAGAAAACAGACTGGAGGAGTTTCTTTTTTTGACGATACCCGGCCGTCTCGGGGAGCGAGCGAGCCGCCATCCACCACCCACCCACCACCCACCATCCACCCACAGACCTACCCTATACAGCAGTACAACAATGCAGCAGTACGTAAATCAATACACCTGACAGGCGAGCAGCAGCCGATTCGTTGGTTACAATTCTCTCGGGCTGGGCGGGATTTGCAATTGTTTACTATTTCTCGACACGCCGGGGGCCAAGCGAAAAGCGCTCGCGTTGCCGATTCTGCGTACGGCGAGCGGCGACGGCTGGGCGCTGCTGTGATTGGTCCTGGTGTTGTTGTGCTTGCTGTTGACGCCGGCGCGCTTGTCGTGTCGTGTCCATGACTCTGTCCATGGCTCAAGTGGCCAAGAAGCAATTCGAAAGTTTAATACTGTTGTTGGAGTTCGAAAAAAAAAAGCGGGCAGCGAACGAAGAAAAAGCGGGGGGGAGCAAGCGAGCCGTCCCCGGGAGGGCGATTTCCACGCTCCCCCTTCGCCGAGGTGGGACACCGACGCCCGTTCTTTCGCCGCCACGTCGTAGTGCTGCTGTGCGGATGGGACGTGGCGGCACCGCGAGGCCGCGGGAAGCCGAGTGGAGCTCGGGAGTCGCAGCTTTTTCGGGGGGGTGTTGTAACCAAGCTATTTTCAAAGATCCGAAAAAACGCCACGACCACTATGTAAGCGTATTATATAATGAGAATATGCATTTCGCGTTGAAAGCGGGGAACAATTGACTTATCAGCGACTAACTCTTTTCCCGTCGCACCTAGAGCAAAATGATGGTTAGTATCAAATATCATTGGCTGCGGCTGGTCTGATGTGTCGTTTGGTCGTTGCTCGTTTCCCTTGAATGCCCCCGTTGATTTCCAGGTATTTGCAGGCAAGCTGTCGCTTGATTTTACCACTGCAATTGACAGCTCGAAAGCCGTGCACTTGAACGAACGAACACGAAATCACCCCCTTCGCCTTATTCACTTCCAACTGCGGCGATAATGACCTACCCTCGTCATCAGCTTTGTGGTTATTTTGTTGGTGGATCAACCGCATTTCCCCTTCGCCTCGACTTGCGGAAACGACAACAAATGCCGCAACATGGTCTGTTGCTCATCGTGCATCATCAGGCATGCAAGCGGACCGGAGCCAAGTTAGACGTGATACCATCCGACGATTCAGGAGAACTCGACTTGCCCGCCTTGGAGGACATGCTCATCGCTGGGAAAGTCAAGGTCGTGGCTATCACGCACGTCCCGACCAACGGAGGTGTGATAAACCCGGCCAAAGAAGGTACGCGCCTGTCTATGTCGATGTCTTTGGCTGCGCATACAGCAGTATCGCGCGAGTGTCATTTATGCCACGTGCTTTTAGGATGGGTACCATATATCAGGTACTAATAAATATTTTGATGTTTACTCACTGGGGTTAGATAGGGGAAGGAGCTACTGGGTGTGCGACCGATCTTGAGAGCCGGTCAAGCGGTTGCTGCAGAGGCACTCATCGAAGTGAACGCGCTCCGAAATATCTCGGCGGACCACGTGCACTCAGGGTTACACTAGACTAGTGGCGTCGGCATCTTTCTCTCGCCACGGCTTAACCAATCGCTGAATGTTTTCGGCAGCATCGCCAAGATCAGATTGACGAACCATAAATCCTCATCCACCTTTTTTTTACTAATGTCTTTACTCCTCCACGGCCAACTCATCCCCTTCCCCCACCAAGTCGGCGACTTGTGCCGTCGGTATGACGTGCCTTATTTCCTGGATGCGTGCCAGTCAGTGGGGCAGCTGCAGGTAGACGTTCGAGAGATCGGCTGTCAAGTGCTTTGCGCCACGGGTCGAAAGTTCCTGAGGGGTCCGCGTGGCACAGGATTTCTGTACATTTCTCGAGGTGAGTTGAGTACTACTATTAAATGGTGCTGTTTTTATGTCAGCTTTTGGCACATCGAGAATCAGGTCTGAAGAACAGCGAAGTTGTGGGTTCTGCAAAGCTTGGATCGAGACACCAGGATCGGAACGAAAGACGCTCGCAGCGTTTAAGGCTTGTGTTTTGCCCCCCTCGTTTGTGATTGTTTCCAACTGACGAGCTCTAGGCTTTCGCCAGTGCATTTTTTCCTTGGTTTACTTGAGGCTTTGCCTGCTGCGGCTACCAACGCCGGATTGACCTTGTGATACCTACCTGTACCCCCTTCGTGTGAATCCCTTGCAACACAGAGGCGATGGGTAGCATCGGTGAGCCGCCGATGATCGACCACCATGCGGCGCCTTGGGTAGCAACCGAGCGTTACGAGCTGCGAGCAGACGCGAGAAGGTGAGGACCGATCAATCGGTGTGTCTCGTGGTTACGGAAAGGCTCCGGGGTAAACAAGCATTCCTGCCACCTGGCGCACGCAATGACGTCGGACGTAATAATTACACGACAAGTGTGCGACCATTGCAGCTATTCAAGCTATACAAGTGCCATACTATTTTCGATGTGATTGCGTGTCTTGCGCACGACGTCAAGCACCGTCGACCATTATCCGCAAAGCTTCCCTTGCTTGGGTGTGGACCGATCGCTATAAATCCACCGAAATTATGAAAGCAGCGCGCTACCGCCATCACAATTCACGAGCGTTCCGAATTGCGGTAAACAACGGATTCTGTTTTGTCTGTGCGCAGTGCTTCCCGCTGTTTTTTAGTATTTGGTACGACTCACCCCTTTGGTCGCCTTTCGTTTGTGGTAGATTTGAGTTGTCTTCTTGTTCCAGAGGTGTAAACGTCAACATGCCGTTAACGCATTTGCAACTGGAAACGCTTTTTTTTACAAGTTTACTTGAAGTTAGTATGGGGAGGGATTTAGGGGCTCTAACCGGGTTAAGACAGCAGCCCTTCGACGTCGAGCTTGTCGCGCGAATAACACTGGTGGTCAGCAACATACCATGGAAAACGAACCAGCACTCACAACAATCACCTCTGCGTTACGTGTCGACTGCTGCAGATTTGAGTTCTGGGAGTCAAACGTTGCAGGGCGGCTCGGGCTCGGCGTGGCCATGCGATACGCGATGGACATTGGCATGGGTTCCATCGAGGGCCGCATCCGCCACTTGGCTGGCTCACTCCGCGAGCTGCTGGAGAGTGAGCCGGGCGTTTCCTTGATGGATCTCGGACGAACTGAGCACCAATGCGGCATCGTGTCGTTTGTCGTGAAGGGGGTGGACGCTGGACACGTTAAACAGGGGTTGCGATCCCAAGGAGTGTATGTTTCTACATCGAGCGCGGGGAGCACCCCTCTGGACGCCGAGAACAGGGCCCTGCCGACGGTGGTAAGGATCAGAAGCGGCATTTTGTTTTCCGATAGAATGAATCATAATGAATTATAGTGGCCAGCTCAACGCATATTGTAGCGTGCGTTTGGCTTGCCTGTGAATTTGTCTTTGTCCTTTCTTGTCTATGCAGTTCCGGGCCAGCTCAACACATGCTGTATCGTGGATTTTATGAAAATATTTTCAGGACGTCAGCCGTGAGTTCGACGAATTCCGGGTCAATACTCATCTTTACAAGCTGCGTTGTTGGTACTTGTAATATACTATGTGGCATGGTTGTGAATATTGCCCTTGTAGGGGGCTTTGTCTTTGTCCTATACTGTTATCGTCGAAACAGTTCAGATATTTGGCATGGTTTTAATGCCCTTGCGCACGAGTGGCATCTTCGAAATCGATTTATGGGTGGACAGACCCGTCCTCCATTAGCGCAAACCCAACGTCGAAAAGTGCCATCCTGTACCACACGTTGAGGAAACTTTGTCAAGCTGGACTGAACTTTTCCTCGCAACCAACAAGATCAGCGCAACCTTAAGCTTGACGGACGTTTGAGATCACGTTGTGGGGATTTTCACCTTGACAGTGCGCCTTCAGTGTCTGGTAAACTTGACCTCCCAACCGGTTGTGTGTATAACTGGATGGCTTCATCTTTCAACACAAAGATCATGAAGTACGTCAATAGTAAACCGTCAATCATATTCTCGGTGACGCCGGATCAGCCAGTGGTCTCTTCTGTTGTATGGATGATTTAGTAGCTTGCCCATCTACGTGGGAAGCACGCCTGTTGTTGCGAATGGTATTCAGCAAAACTCGTCCGATTAACTGTGCGCCGTACCGTACCTCAAACTGGTTTTCGACGTTGGGTTTGTACGAGGGGGGTGGACGTGTTGTGCTATGCGGGGTGCGGCTGGGCGCTGATTTTGTTTCACGAGATGTTTTTGATTGTCCATTTGCATCTTTGCGATGCAGCGCGGTGAAAACACATGTATGTGCTACGTGTGTATGTTCACAACGACGGACTCCCCGATCTCGCACTTGCTGTGCTACAGATAAGGGCAAGCGTTCACTACTTCAACAACGAGGAGGATTTGGACAAGCTTATGCGCGTCTTGCGTGACGTCATCCGCGACGTTTTACCGTAGCCGAGCGCACGGCGCTAGAACTGGTGCAGTCCAGTCTTCAGGACACACCGCCCTATGTGGGAATAGTACGTACCAGGTAGCATCGATTTCATAGATGGTCAGCGTTTACGTAGGCAGTTCCGTTTCTCAGGCGTCTGTTCGTACTACGAGGCTTCGACTTGTTCGGCGCATCTCACAGCCCTCACAGCCACACTGGTTGTTTCGCTTTGGGGCCCAGGCCACTTCAAGCGACTTCTCCCGGTACAGGTGTCCGTATGGTCAATATGATCAATATGGGGATATGGTCAGTATGGTCAATATGGTCAAATGTTTTCCAGTGGCTCGAGGTCACTCGCGCGAGTGACCTCTCTGCTCCTTTGCGATCTTAAGTTTTGTTGGTGAACTAATAGTAATAGTTTTAATTTAGCGACATCAATCCGAAATGGAATGGTAAGCTACACTGCGCCAAAATGATCGCCTAATGCCTTTTTGTTCGTAAGGCACATACTAACATATTAATAGCCACTGGTGCGAGTATGATAGTATGATAGTATGACAGTATGTATGGCATCATAAGTCAAAACACGGCGATGAAAATGGGGGTATAGATATCGTAACATCATCATAACATCATAACATCATGAGATGATCATAACATCATGAGATGATCATAACATCATCATAGCATCATAACATCATGAGATGATCATAACATCATGAGATGATCATAGCATCATGAGATGATCATAACATCATCATAGCATCATAACATCATCATAGCATCATAACATCATGAGATGATCATAACATCGTGAGATGATCATAGCATCATGAGATGATCATAACATCATCATAGCATCATAACATCATCATAGCATCATAACATCATGAGACGATCATAACATCATGAGATGATCATAACATCATGAGATGATCATAGCATCATGATATGATCATAACATCATAAGATGATCATAACATCATAATATGATCATAACATCATGAGATGATCATAACATCATGAGATGATCATAACATCATGAGATGATCATAACACACACCCAACCGTAAAGTTGGTCGCGGTCACGAGGGGCTACATCGATCATATCACCAGCGCGCCTGGCACGCGTTTTCGTGGAAAGCTCGTCTATACTTACTACATCTACTCTCCTCACCCGGCGGTTTTTTTGTACATGCGCTGCGTCCGTACTCCGAAATATCACCGGTACTCAATGAGGCCTGTCGTGATGCTTGCAAAAAAAATGTCGCTCGCAAGCTCTGCACAGACGTGCCAACTCCGTCGAAGAGTTTTGGCGAGTACATGAAAAATTATACCCCATTTGTACATAGGATAGATAGGTCGCACGGGACAGGGGATGCAATTTTGTTTGTACGGACATCTGACGCATGCATGCTGCGGTGTATAGACTAGAGGTGCACCGTCTACTTTCTGAGGTTTATAAATCGCTTGAGGAGACCACATGCATTAAATAACGCAGGGTAGATTTGCACCTCCACCCATATTTTTCTTGGGCTGCTTGCTCACGCTTGAGGAGTCCTATACCCCACACGAACCAACACAAACCAGCACAAACAACTGATTTCGAACTAAATGATTAATAACGTGTACCCCGATGAACAATCTCATGGCCTAGGTATTAAACCAAAATAATAATATGTTGAAACAAGGGCTCCGATGCTGGCACCCATGCTTCGGGTAGGGCAGGGCAGCACTTCGAATTGTTCGATTCAATACTCGGTAAGAGTGAAAAAAAGTCACCACACACAATCATAGTCTGCGCGTACAGTACGTGAGGTACTGCCAAGAGTTCGATATAGACTAACAATCATAACAATGTACTACTATTAGACTACACTAATAGCTATTAATACGCACCGTTTTTCAAGTGAATCCGATTCCGAGCTTCATTCATCAGATTTCGATCGGATAAATCCGAGCACACGCCGACCGACCCTTTAGTCGGGCGACGAAACGTGTCGAGTGCGTTTCTCATGATATTTTTATTCAATCAAGCATCCGGGGCCAGTAAGGTGACTGACCATGTCCGCTGCGTATTCTCTTCGTAGCCACTGAGAGGCGCGCACTGAGGCAGCTTCTGACATATACAATTCATGATATGATAGTATCATCTAGATCCGAGCCTCCCAGATCGACTTGTCTGTGTGTTGTCTGGTCGTGGAGAGACGTGCTGACGTTGTTCCACGAGCGAAACACGGTGGTGTGGCTGCCTTCGTCATTCAACTCCTCGAATGCTATTATTGCAATGCTGCTGCTTGTTGCTAGCTGTGTAGATCGCTCACTTCTTGTACATACAGCAGTACGCGACTACAGCGCTTACAATTTGGACAGTTAAGAATTTCAGACTCGAGGTTTTACAGACGAAAATAAAAGCATGTCGTTTTCGTCTGATCCCTCATTGGCCAGGATTCATACGTACACAAAGTAGGCGTCACCCGGGCACGATAGGGCCACATGCCGGGATCGGAATCAATCCACACATCTACAACTCCGACAACCCGGGGACGAACACGGACATTATCCGGGTTGATACCTCTCCGCACGGTGTGAAAATCCCTAACCCACCGGCCGATTTTGTGATTGGCCATGGTTCGTATGTTGAGCCAGCTCCACCTCGGGAGTATATAGGGTCCCATCCCCGGTCCAGAGGTCGTTCCACATCTTTAAAAGTTCCATCAACCGGGGAAGCAAACCGAGCTTTCTCGGGTCGACATTACCCTGTACGGTGAGAAAACCCCAATCCTGTTGGCTAATCGCTGATTGGTTCTAGCTCCACAGCAACGCCGTCCTAGGCGGATAGAGGCCCATCAATGGGGGGCATTTCCGTCGCACACGGGGAAGATGGGGTCCCATTCCCGATTCATGAATCCCCCGAATCTCTTCAGCTCCAAAACGCGGGAACAATAACGATGACCTACCGTGTCGACACCACTCCGCACGACGTGGAACCCCAACCATATTCGATTGCCGCTGATTGGCTGGGGCTCAGACATAAGGGCAGCGCCACCGCCGTGGGAGGGTATAGAGTCCTGTGCCCGTTTCAGAAGTCCTGATAAACCGGGGACGATAACCGATTTCCCCCGCGGGTCGACACAGCCCCGCATGATGGTGCGACAATCATCTATTCGCACTGACTTATCGTTGATTGGCGGTGCAGCTATAGAGCCAGAGACACCCGGGGAGGAGATAGACCAGCAAACGGGCGGGGGGCCACGCACCCAATGAGAACAGGGCTCCACCGCCGTTCAAGAAATCCTTCCATACTCCATCAACTCCAACAAACCGGGGAAAAAAAACGACTTCTCCCGGGTCGACATCACACCGCACGGTGCGGAAGCTTTAGCTAGCTGAGGTTCGTATACACCGCCAGCACCACAGAACAGGGTCCAACCCCGATTCAGAAATCCTTCAAGGTAGTTACAACCAGAAAAAAATGGGGCAACTCGCGCTACTACTACTACTGCTGAATTTTTATTCGTATACCCCAACCCCGCGGTACGCGAACACTTCATTTGACCCCCTGCCTCGATACCACCCCGCACAATGTAGCCCAACCTTCGATTGATCGGCTCGGCCGGGGTTCGTGGATAGAGGAAACCACCACCCACTAAGAAGTTCAGCAAGTTCAATGACTACATCTCCTACTCATATATATTTATATATATTTGTTGTGTATGTAGACTATGTATAGACTAGACTAAATACATTTCAGCGATTTTGGGTCAAGGATTCCCGATACATTGTATTCAGGTTTTAAAAAAATCGAAAAAGTGTTGTACCTCTATCGTAGAAGACGGCAAAAAAATAAAAAAACGATGACCAATCCCTCCCATGGCTTAGGTAGGTATAGACTAGAAAGAAAAGAAAAAGCATGCTTGAAAAAAAAAACAAGAGATTCCGACGACTTTGGGTTAAGGCGGGTTAAGAAGCCCCGTCATGTCGTTCACGAAACGGTCCAGCCAATATGTGCTACCTCTTTCTAGGGTGCATACGTCGTCTTGCCCATAGGTTTTGTTGACGGCCGCCCAGCTGGGCGCGACCCCGTTCATCACCCCCCCCCGTTTCCTCCCCCGTTGCACCCGCCGCACCCACCGCAGCAAAGATAGAGACAACAGCAGTCGACGCAATGCACGTACCGCTCGCACGTGCGATCTGCTGCATTCTTCGTATGATGCCCGTCCATGCAGCACCAGATACTTGTAACTGTTTGCAGGAGTGCCCCGGTGTATACTGAGAGTGTTCTGTGGCGGAAAGTGCACGTGTCCGTCCGTCCATATGTTATTGGGGGTGGGGACACAGAGTGTCCCCTGCAGGTCTGCCTATTGAGCAGGTCCTCGGTGAGTACTCACTTTCGTACGAGTAGCCGTAGCAGAGAAGCAGCTCTATTGTTGTCCACCTGAGCCCCGGATAGCATCTGACAACGCGAGGCGCGTGCCTCGATTATATTTCCTGGCTATCCCGAATAGGAAACGCCAACCTATCATACGAAAACGACGGAATTACCTGGTCAAATCAGATCATTGCAGGCCTTTCAAGGCCGTACCTTAACACTAGCTCACCCTGATGAGCCGCATATTATGCAGAAATATGGGAGAATCGGGGAAACTCCGGCTCTACGAACTAGACCATGAGTCGATGATGCGCCTCCCCAAAACCCACTCCCACACCTTTTACGGCCTGGCTATGGAGCCAGGAAAACGCGAAGAAAAGCAGTTGAAGGAAACGCAGACCTTAAAACAAGTTAAACCTTCCATCAAAAACCTGTCGCGTACCGCCGGTGTGGCGGGGGGAGGGGGGGGGGGGGGGAGGCTCTTCGGCAAACAAACCACAGAAAAAGGCACTACGACATGACAAACCTTTGTCGAAAGGAAGGGGAATACAGGCGCCAATACAAGGGGGAAGCCATGTCAAAAACCTCTCGCGGACCATTGGCACGGCGGGGGTTAGATGAGGGAATGACAAATGCCCGGAATGGAAGGTGACACCACCTACAGCCCCGCGAGGGGGAGGAGTGTTTAGCCGAAACAAATAGAACAAATACAACACAGAAAAAAATATAACACACAGTCACATATATAGCCCTGTACCACGTTATGCGTGAACAGGGTACCCTGGTCGCCCCCCGGCTCTGGGCTGAGGAGGGTGTCGGCAGGGCGAAATTTAAGAAATACGAGAAAACGGCAGTCCTGCGCCTCAGATAGCGGCGTGATCAGCCGGACCTTGGCCCGGCACAGGGCGGGAGGGGGGCGGCAGGACTAAGAAAAAATTGTTAGAACCGCCCCACACCCAGTAAAAAAACGCTCGAAACACTGCAAACAACTCAAAGACAAAAGTTCCAAACCCCCTAACCTCAAAAAGATGGAGAACTATCGGGGAGCGGCGGTGGTTCGAAGGTCAACTGGCCACGGTCGCGCCTCGAGATTCATCTACGTTATGTTGGATCCCCGGAGGAAACGCACTGACGATGTGAACTTGCAGGCACCAAGAGCCTCGTACGGCTCCCGTCGAAGTCGTGTAGCGCGCCGGGGGAAGAGGAAGTTTAATCGGCCCCGGGTCGTCCAGAAAACAGACCAGGTATACCTTGTCTACGGTTGTGCTCGCGCTGATTTTTCCAAGCCACCATAACCCATCGTCTCCCTTGTACCAAAAGTGGGCTCCCTTAGGAAGCACCGTGTCGTGCTAGCGGCGGAGCCAATCGGCGCGGGTAACACAAGCGTAGCCCGGCGCTAGGAAACGCTCCCCGTTGTTGCGGGAGAGTTCGCGCTGTGCCGCCCCGATCCGCATTCGGCGGCAGAGGCGGTTGGTTTGGCGGTGCTGGTCTGACCTGCCGGCCCAATAACGCAATATGTGGTTTCGAGGGTGTTGGAGATCTATTTCTCACGCCAGCATTGTTCAGAGAATCCCAGCCAATGCGTCTTGTATATCACCGCGATGACGCCACCGCGGGTCACGGACGAGTAGTCGTCGCTTGTATGTAGGCGGCCTTTATTTGTCAGCTCCTTGGTGTCGGAAAGGAAGGAACGCTTGTGCGAAGGGTAACACGGCAATAAGTCGGGTGACTGCGAAGGCGGCCGGTCGATAGTGGTGTAGCGCACCTCAGCATGGCACGTCGGCGCAAGCTAGCGTCCTCGCTCCCAGTCGGCATGCAAAAATCGCGCAACGGAATCAGCGAACTTCAGTTCATCAACGTCGTCAAGGGCGTCTAGCTTTGTAGGTGCAGTTGGCGTGTCGCCAGGAGTGGACAGAGGTCGTAATGTAGGAGTCTCAGTACGCTCCACTCGCGGTCACGGTCGGACGGGATCAGTACCGCGGGGGCAGGAGGAGCGGCAGGAGCAGGGGTCGCGGCGGTCGACGGGGTCGGCCGCGGCCGTGGGACTCGTGGCGGGGTGTTGACATTCCGGGCAGATGGTCGAGGGGGCCCGCCGGGCCCGAATCCATATTCTACAGCGGGGGTGCACTACCGATTGCTGTCGCTGTTCGTCGGAGCGTCGTCGACGACGGAGGGCATGGAGTGCCAAGCAAGGTAGAGACGTACACAGTCGAACCGGTGGTCGCGGCGGAGTCGATCTCTTGTGCATAACTCCTTGATAGAGGAGTCGGCTGCGGAGCCCGTGCCACCCTCAATGGGTGTGGCAAAAACCGAATCGAAAACGGTGTCAGCGGCAGGCGAAATCGATCCGCGGCCTGTACAGCGTTCGGCAATGGCGACGGAGGCAGAAACACGAGCGACGAATCTCCCCGGGGTAGCAGAAAGGCTGTCAATCCTTATGCATGGCTCGTGTGTGCGAAAATCGTAAAATGCGGTAGGGTTGAGAGGGGGCTCACGCAAGACAGCATGTTCAGTGCGGGGCACGAGCCCACCCAAGACAGTACTTTCGGCGAGGGGCACGAGTCCACCTAAGGCAGTGCTTTCGGTGCGGGGCACGAGCCCACCCAAAATAGTGCTTTCGGTGCGGGGCACGAGTCGACCCAAACCGACCCCTGGGATCGGTGAGGAGGGAGTACGCAGCCCGCCGGCCCGTAGGAGGTAGATACCGCTATCTTCAACGGGGTTGGAGCTTGTCAACCCCACGAGGTTGAAGTTTGTCAAGCCACTGCGGTCGTACTCCGTAGCAGGCTCTGGCACGCGGGCCAGATAAATCGGCGATACCGTTGGCGCTGCCTTTGCGGTACTTGAGTGTGCAATCGAACGCGGTGACGAACTCAAGCTACCGCTGGATTCGTGCAGTGAAGGTTCCTACTTGGCCAATGCTCTCCTGTGCCTTGTGGCCGGAGGATATGCGGAACTTTGTTCCCCAAAGTACCCTCGGAGGCGTTCGAGAGCCCAAACAATGCTGCCGGTCCCCAAATCTAGATAAGAGTTCAGTGCCTCTCCGAGTCGAGCGTTGCTCAACAGATATACGCATTTTCATGGTGAACGAAACGTCGTCTAGCGTCACAGTACCCCCGACGAAACAGGGGCCGTGTGCTGACAGCGCAAGGAAAGGTCCGACGCCAGAAGCTATCTCCAAAACTTCACGGCTTTTAGTCGGCCAAAGCATCCGAGAAATAGGTCGGAAACTCCAAAGGGGAACCTTTGCGAGCGCTGGCCGCTGTTAGCGACCCGGCCGCGGCGCGGACGAGATTTATTGGTTCTTGCGATTGCAGTGCAGGTTCGGAACCGACTAGGGGAGGCCGGGTGCGCCGACCCAATCTCACTGTCGCGAATAGCTTCGCGAACGGCAGAAAGTGCCTCACCGAGCAAAATGTTCCTCTCCATTGGCATGGTTTGTTGGCCCTGGGATCGTCCGCCCGGAGACCAATGCCCCACAGTGGGTCCAGAGGGCTGGCTTCAGCCAGAAGCTTGTTGTCAGAGCTCAAGAGGTGATTTTTATGGCTAGATTATACGTGAATTTGGCGTAGGTGCCAGATAACACGGCGTTTTGCTTCTCCCTGTCCCCAACACCGGAGTCAAAGTTGCGCACGCCTCGACCGATGCGTTTGTGTGTGCGCTTGGGGCACGCGCCGATATGATGAGCTCTACTCTCGATGGTCTAGAAAAACGCTAGCCTTTTCGGCCATCATATGCTGCTCCACCCAAGAATATGACACACCGTCCACGACAAGCGACGAAGGGGACCACGGTGAAAAATAAGATGGGGGATGCCAGAACAACACCACTCTGTCGGTGGAGTATTCGAGAGAAGGGTCAAAGCCGTGTTGGAATTTGGGCCTGCAATGTCCCCGTCCAGGAACACCAGGCGTCGGGAGCACGGCGCGAACCCGAACCCGCGGTTTCTCGCCTCGAGCCCTCTTCGTTCGTTGGCGGGAAAACGCGAGAATCTTCCCTAACTGCGCCCGAAAAAAGGTCAAGAAACCGACGGTGCCAACCCGTCTGTAGCCTCGTTGGACAATTGGATGTGCAATGTTCCCTCCTGGGAACACCAGTCCTCTGTTCTTTGGGCCTGTAGTGTCCCCTTGCGGGAACACCAGGCCTCGGGAGCATAATGCGAGTCTGAACCCGCGTTTTTTCGTCTCGGGTTTTCCTCACTCGCTGGCGGAAACTCGTAAGAAGCCGCCCTTACTCGTACTGCACCTGAAAAAGAGTCCAACACCGACGGTGCCAACCCGTCGGTAGCCTCGTTGGCCTTTTGGGTTTACAATGCCCCCCTCTGGGAACACCAGTCCTCCGCACTTCGGGCCTGTAGTATCCCCCTCCGAAACACCAGGCCTCGGGAGCACGACGCGAGACCGAACCCACGGTTTCTCGCGTCGTGGTCTCTTCGCTCTTTGGCGTAAAATCGCAAGAAACTGCTCTAACTGTGGGGCTCTGACCTGTTTCTGCTTGACGAGACAGAGGCGCGATTCTTCCGTAATTTTACGGGAATAGCGTCCAGCTGATCAGGCTGGAGGCCGTGGCACTACTGGCTCGTCGCGCAGTGTCGGATCTTCTTCCTTGGGCAGACGTAGCCTGAAGCACGTGGGTTAGCATGTTAGAAGACAAAGCAGGGCCCGTAGACTCTGTGGGCGTCTTCTGGAGCGGGGCTCGGGCAGGTGGCAATATCTGTTTTACCCGAAGAGGACCTTTTCCGTTAGGCCCCTTGGAGAAGGGAGACGAGGTAGCTAATCTTGTCGACTCCTCCTTGATGGAGAAAAGGACAGAGCACCAGCCGCTATCGCGAGCAAACACCGGATCGAGAGAGCCTCGCAAGAGATCTCGGTGTTTTGGTGTTGGCCTTCCCACACCTGTCTGTCTGAGGCTCGATGTTACTGAAAAATACACCGCAACCACTTTCTACAATGCTACAATGCTACAATGCTACAATTCTACAATGTGAGCGAACACCTGCATGGAATATGGATCGAGGCGAACCCTAGCGAGGGGGTGATAGTAGCGAGTGCAATGCAGGAGGATAAGTGGTTTGGGTGCGCGGGGGTCCGAGCGACGGTACACCGTAAAGAGATAGTGATTTTGGTCATATAGCACTACCCTCTGAGCTACTGAGTCACGTGTCAGGTGCAGAGAAGGAAGGTGACTGTGATGGTAGAGGGGAGAGTACCAGAGCTCAGGGCTTGTAATGCGAGGCGCACACGGGCGCGCGGGGGGGGGGGGATAGGGTTGAGTGAAAAGGGGATATCTCATTAGAGGGAAACCTGTCCGCGAGACAAGTCCGATATAAGAACGGGGTTTGGGGAGACAGATACGTATCATCGGGGACGTGGGGGGAGACGGGGGTGCCTAGAGAAACAGGCGTTTATTCCATCAATGAGGAGTAAGCTGGGGGAGGTGGCAAACAGTAATGCGGTGAACGCCCTGGGAGCATATAAAGAGGATGGGGGTCGGCCGTTTAGGTGCTATTGACGAGAGGAGGGTACAGCACGGGGCAACGGGGATGAAGCGTAAGGAGAAATCTCACCAAAGGTGTCGTGGATGATAACAGCACGGCGGTGGGGGTGGGGCGGGGGGGAGCGAGTGCGAGCGCAAGGGAGAAGGAGTAGCAGGTTTGGTTTGCAGAAACCACACACAGGCCGAGACCAAGCAGATAAACGCACGGCACGCGAGCCTTAAGATTGTGGCCAAGAATCAATTCCCTACAGAGTTTGCGTAGTCTTCGCTTTTTTTCAAGTGGTTAAATTCATCTTCCGGACAAGGCTTAGATAAGGGGGTTATGTTGATGTTTCGTTGATGTTTTGTTGATGTTATTATGTTATGTTGATGTTATGTTGATGTTATGTTGATGTTATGTCGATGTTATGTTGATGTTTGTTGATGTTATGTTGATGTTTTGTTGATGTTATGTTGATGTTATGTTGATGTTATGTTGATGTTATGATGACGTTATGTTGATGTTATGTTGATGTTATGTTGATGCTATGTTGATGTTATGTTGATGTTATGTTGATGTTATGATGTTGTTATGTTGATGTTATGTTGATGTTATGTTGATGCTATGATGTTGTTATGTTGATGTTATGTTGATGTTATGTTGATGTGATGTTGATGTTATGTTGATGTTATGTTGATGTTATGCTGATGTTATGCTGATGTTATGATGTTTTTGGGGTCCGTGTTCGGAGTGGCTCGGGGTCACTCGCGCGAGTGACCCTTCCTGTTGCTTTCGGTGTCTCAAGCTTTCGTGATGTTTTATGACTCCGCAATGGGATGGTAAGCTAAGCTACGCCAACATAATTCGTCTTTATTTAGTGTATTTTGTCCGTGAGGTACGCAGTCACCCGTGCGAGTATGATAGTATGATAGTATGATAGTATGATAGTATGATACTACATGATAGTATGGTGGTGAAAAAAGGGGGTATGATAGAGTGCGATACTACAATACCCTAGCCTTGGTCTTCCGGTGTAATGTTCCCTGTAGGCAATGATGGTTGAGTAGTGAGAAAAAACGAAGAAAAAAAATCAATATAGCGATGTGAACGAGTGAACGAAAATAGTGAGGAATGGCGCATTGAAGCACAGTTAAGCAGGAGGCACAATGTAGGCAAGCAACTGCGCCTAAAACAACATACCAAAAACATTTGAAAGCCAGTAATAGTAACCACGTACAGGTGTACTTGAGCTGTTTCGTCTCAGAAACAGGTACGATGTCCTTTCGGCCAATTGCGCGATTCATGTGGCGTCATTATCACTTGATTTTGATATATACCTATTTTGGGCTTCAAAAGTGACCAGTTATACCTGTTTTCGGTTATTGCGACACAAAAAGCATAGTGCTCGGACTCGTCAACGAAGCATCACGGTAATCCCTCGACCCGAGGGACCGTACCGCGGCCAAAACCCCCTCCTGCCGCTGAGAAAATATGTCGATACTAGTGCTATGACCGCTGCTACGCCAGCGGGCTGGGATACACCCACAGCTCGTAAAAAAAACGGCCACCCACGCACCCACCCACCCACCCACCCATTCATCCACCCACCCACCCACACTACGACCCACCCACCCACCTACTCACCCAACCTTTGGGACACACCGTCCCGCGTGGGAATAGTACGTAGCACCTGAGGAAAGTGCAAAGGATTGATATTGACGATCTGCACGTTTCCCTCACCCATTCCAACTTCACGCCAAATAAATGGGCTTTTAAGATTGTTGTAGAGCTGGTTCCGTGTGCTGGGCGTTCGGAATCGAAGGGGGGGGGGGTGGCTAATCCTTAGAAGATCGTGTTGTGGACCTGTTGGGCAAGAGGCCCACGACCGCGAGCAGCGCTGAGTACCTTAAGATGACCGTTGACGACTACTCCCGGGTGGGTTAAGCACACTTCTCGAAGCGCAAGTGTGACGTGCCATTGGTCTTCGCCCACCACCTCACCGACACTGGTGCTCAAGGAACCCGATCCCTCGTAAAGTGCATGCGCTCAGACAACGGCGCCGAATTCGTCAAGGCGGAGTTCGTGGAGCTGCTCGATCGCCGTGGCATCCGCCGCGAGTACACGCTCGTCGCCTCTACGAAGCACAATGGCGTGGTCGAGCAAAAAATAGCCGGGATGCTTGAGCTTTCGATTGCGCCATGCCTGAACGTCTCCCGCCTCTTCGACGCCGCGACGTTGCAATCAACAGGGGCTTTCTAGGCGGGGAAATATCATTATGCGCGCGGCGTCGTCAACATGACGGCGAGGATTAAGGACAAGTCAGACATGATCTCGCCGTTCCGGATGTTTGACAACAGAGTGCCTTTTACGCGGCTACACCTTTTCTTGAAGCCAGGCTTTTGTCATGTGAAAATATCACTCAAGTCAGAGCCCCACAGCGGAGCCATGCTTCTATCAAAGAAACGGGAGCAACCACACGCAGGACTACTTCATGTCCTGCTCCCGTCTGGCTTCACGCCACGCTCAATCGACGCTACCTGGGATCACCCGAGGACACCGTTTGTGGGGTTATAGCGTGCGTTACCGCCACCGCTGTCCCTGTGAGTGTTGGCAAGCCCCGAAGGCTCGGCGGTATGGTATGAGCCACTACCAACGCCGTCGTTCTCGCCACCGCTGCCGTCATACCCACTACCGATGGCGACGCCACCGTCGCCGCCACCGTTATCGTTGTCGCCACCGCCGCCGCTGCCATCTCAGCAGCACATTTCATATCGTGCTGCCCGGGAGCTGGGGAATTACATCCCGGGCCCGGAGGATGACAATGTACAGGTGAGACGGACGAGGGACGATAGTGAGCGCCACCAAGGGGGCATGGAGCATGTGCTGCTGTAGTTGACGGCGGCACGGCAGGGCATACAATACTTGACCACGAAGCTCCACCGCGCGAGAACTCCCCCTGCCCACGCGCCCGGCAAGCCAGCGTTCGACGCCGAACTCGTACGCCGAAGCGTATGCCGACGAGTACTCGGGCATTTAGAGACAGGCAACGGACAAATAAGTCCACGGACTGGCGGACGCAGGAACGTTCGGAGCGATATCAACCAAGCGGCTTGAACACGATTTTGGTGAAGGCGGTGCATACCTGGAAGACGAAATCGAGGCTGGCGGTTAAATGATTTTAAGCAACGTAGGACGGTGTTGATCTCTTTGAAACTTTTGTTGCGATGTCTGCGCGTCTTGTTTTCGTTAGCTGGGTGGCATTGCTTACGGGTTGGGTTTGGATTTGTGCCATTTCGATGCCGAGCAAGCGTTCGTTCAATCGAGTCTCGAAGAGGATTGTTTTTTGCGGTTGCTTCATCAGGGTTATGCCTGGCAAAGTAGTACGGTTGAACCGCAGCATCTACGGCCTGAAGCAAGAGCCGAGGTCCTGGCAAAACCACCTGATATCGCATATGAAGAGTCCTGGGTTTGAGCAATGTCCCGCTGATGCGTGTATAGTGCTCCTGATCGAGTATCGACAAAGGTATACCTGGCATGTAGATTATATTATTGAAGAAGAACGACAAATGCGATCAGTTTTGCGAAGACATGAACAGCCTTGTTCCGATCAAAAATGTGGGCAAGCTGCGATGGCATAAGGATTGTTTTTTTTTACTAGATATTTTGATGTTAGTACCCTGACGCAAGCTTTCGCTGAAAGCACAATTGCGAAAATTGACGTTAGTTTGGGTAGGAGCACTCCGCTCCTAGCTCGTCTGAAGCTCGACGAGTTCGATGCGGACGAAGCTGTGGACAAGTGACATTTTCGTGGTGCGGGTAAATTGCTTGATGGGGCTTACGAATCAAACACACCGGACACTGCGAACGCAACAAGAAACGTCGCTAGATACGCCAACAAGTCGAGGGGGGTACAATGGATGACTGCGATGGTATTTTGGAGTACGTTTTTTTTACGAGTGATTTTCGGTACTACATTCCAGAGGGGCAGTGCACTTGAGAGGGTAGCGTTTGGGGATGCAGACTAGGCTAGCAAGATCGCCGATAGGAGGTTAGTTGATGGTGGGGCTGTGATGTGCGCGGGGGCATGCTCGTGCTGGTTTTCGAAGACTCAGAAGTATGTGTTCGAAATTTGGTTCTGGAGTATATAAATCGTATCAAGTACTGCGATGTTTCCCTGGTGTTGCAATTATACAATGTCGCGCCAATTCGACGCTGATTTTGCGAGGAAGCAAGATGCTGAACCCTTCAAGCGATATAAAGGGAGTTCTACACCGTACGTAGGGGGGGGAGGGAGGGTACCCGCTGAGTCATCCCACGATAGGGGTTGAACTTAATGAGCCAAACGTTTGTGACATTCTGATTGGTTGAGCGGTTGACCTCCTCAATTGTGAAACGATGGGTTTTAATAGTATGATCATTTTACGAGTGCACTTGCTTTAGGACTAGCGTATCGCTGATAGGGACAGCTTACGCTATACCTACAATGGGACCCGAAGGATGCGCCAGCTAGCGTTGGGCTGCGAAAGCAACTGAGTTAAATCGACACACGACGCGTATGAAAATACGTGGAAGTGTTGTGAGCTAAAGCTTTATTTTTCCCCATCCGCCGGAGGATAAAAAAAAAAAAAAAAACTAGCGTATCGAACTTTTGGTCGGGTTGGGCGAACAAATGCCTCTGAAGTCACATTTCGGGTGAAATATTGAGCTCCTCTTGTTTTAGGAGCTCAGAAACTGCTGCTGAACAACGAACGTGGGATGACTCTGCTACGGTATGTGTTATGATATTGATATCGGTGCGGAGACACTGACCATATCCCGTGCCAGGTGTACCTATTGAGCATGTCGTCGTTATCGCTGACGTGTGCGTTGGGAAGAGATATAAGAACAGCGGATTCATTCCAATTCTGGTCACAACGAAATCTGCATCGAAGGGCATGTCAGGCCGTCTCATGTATCCCCTACTTTTCGTACCTCAACAAGCCTCCCAAGTCATACGTAACCCGTTCCTGTACCTTGTTCCTATTGTCTTACCGGTCCGTCAGGGCAATACCAAAACACAAGTTCACCCCGCTAGGCCGTATACACAGATATACGAGAGATTCCGGAAAGCACCGGTTCCGTGAATTAGAACATGAGGTGAAGACGCCGCTCCTCAAAACCCACTTCCAATACTCTGAACGGCAAAGCTACGAACCCGCGGAAAGCGAAAAGACGAAAGGAAAAGGAAGGAAATCAAAGCCGTAAGGGACCGGAGAAACGCCAAAAGTCGAAATCCAACGCCCTATCACCAACAAGGGAGGGAAGGGGCGGGGCGATAATGCGTTGACGAAAAGAAGGAAAATCATGTTACCGCCAAATCTCCAGCCATTAGGCGGGGGTATCGCTGGAAAAGCAAAACGCAAAAATGACGAAGTACACAGCAAGCAGTGCTTTGCCACATTATGCGCGGCAACATGACCTAGACCCCCTTCGGCACTTAGCGGGGGGGCGGCAAAACGAAAGAGAAAGCAAAAACGGAAACTCGATTCTGTGCCGCGATACGAGCGATCAGATTTCCCAGATCGCCCCCCGGCTCTGAGTGGGCGGAGGACTCGGCAGAACAAAAAATGAGCAATTGACAAACTCAACCCCAACCCGAAAACCCAGAAAACATCAAGAAGAAAATTGAAGAGAAATCTCTGACCCCCGGAAAGCTAGAAGAATAGAACACAATCCAATCAATCTGCCGCAGCGGTGGCGTGAGAGTAAGCTCAACGCATCTGAGCCTCGAGATTAATTTACGTTACGCTGGATCCCTCTAAAATACGCACTAGCAAAGTGTACTTTCAGACAGCAAGATCCCCGTACAGCTCCCGTGGAACTCCTGTGCGTCAGAGAGAGGAAGAGGAAGCTTCATCGGTGCACGGTTAATCAGAAAATGCACTAAAATTTACCCCGTCCGTAATTGTACCCGCCCGGGCTGATTTTCCCAAGTCACCACAAACCCATCGCCGGCCTAGTACCAAGAATTGGGCACAATTTAGAAGCACCGTGGAGCTGTACCGGTGAAACCAGTTCGCGCGGGGGACGCAGTCGTAGCCGGATTCCAGAAAACGTTCACCGTTTTTTCGCTGAGGTTCCCGTTGGGCAGCGCCAATTCGCATCCAGCGGTACAGGTGGTTGGTTTGGCGGTGGTGGGTTGGCCCAGTAGAGCAACATCTGGTGGCGAGAGAGCTGAAAGTTCATCTCGCATAGCCAAGATGGGCGAGAGTCCTGTCCAATGCGTCTCGCACATCAAAGCGATGACCCCGTCTCGACCAGGGATCGATTGGTGTCCGGTGATCTTCGCCATTTCGAGGCGTTGAAGAGGAGTCGAACCTTGTTGTCTTGAGTTACGTGATACGGGGGGGGGGGTATTGGGAGAAGCTGCCGAGCACATCTTGCGTCAACCCCACCGAGAAATACTAGAGGGCATGTCGATACTGTCGTGGGGGTTGGTACAGGGCTTGCAGCGCGCCGCCGAAACGTGGCGGTAGGCATATGCACCGGGCATGCCTGGGAGGGTTATCCAAGCATAGGGGATTAACGCCGAAAGGGGAACTGTTCGGGGTGTCCCCGGCGAGGGTGGGGCCAACTGCTAGGATTTTTATTGTCGAGCTCCGTCCAATAAAGCAAACGTTTGACCTTGGAGACTATTTGTCGGCCTTCACGCCGTGGCGGATGGTGGTGATCGTAATTTTTTCCCCCACGCCCAATCACCAATGACGAATTTGGGAACCTGGCTAAGCGCATCGGAAAGATCAGGGCTTCGGCATTCTACACGTACAACGTGGAGGGCATGGTGCTCGCGAACGATATAACGTGAGCGATGCTGGCGTTCTGTCACCAAATCGCAGTAGGAGAGGTGATCGTGGGGCAAGCTCTGGTGGCCGGCGACCCCGACGAGTTCGAAAGTAGAGAGAGAGAGAGCGGGGCGGAACTAGGCCGGTGGCGACGCAGACCGAATTGATGCACGCGAACGGGACGTGAGGGGGCTGCACATTCTAGTAATCTTGACGCTCATTGTCGACCTTAGCAATAATTTCGGCCATCGTGTGGTTCACACACTCCACGTCACTGTCGCCATTCGGTTGGTAGGAGCTGGTGGTGGTGATTTTTCGGTCCCCGCGAAGCTTATACAGCACGTGTGAAAGCTTCGAGCAACACTGGAGACCGTTGTCCGAGAGTATGCTGCGCGGTCATCCCCCGAGGAAAACGCAATTATTGATGAGGACATTAGTGGTGACTCCAGCTGTGAACTCAGCTGCAGTGACTGCGAACACGCGAACACGCGCGTGCGGCGGCTGAAATCGTCAGTGAAGAGAAGTATGTAGGTGTTGCCCCGGGGCGTGATGGGAAAGGGTTGAAGTATGTAGGTATTGCCCCGGGGCGTGATGGGAAAGGGTTGAAATTATCGACGCTGATAACGATGCCGGGTCCCTCTGAAAGGAGCATCGAGAATATGGGAAAGCGAGCCGTCAGCAGCGGAATTTTCCGTTCTTGGCACATCAAGAAGTTGCGAAGCGACCATAGTGTGCAAATGTTCATGTCAGCCCACCAGTAAAATCGGTCGAGCATTCGCAGGGTGCGCGCGGTAACGAGGTGGAAGGAAGGCGTTGAATGGCAAGTCTGAAAATTCCATCCGCGCATGAGCAGGGGCATGTAAATGCGAACTGGCTCGTCCTTCAATCAACAAGCCGCTCATCTCACCGGCCGATGTGAGCCAGGGGGTGGGGGTTGGGGTCAGTATACGGTCGAGCAGAAGGACGGTGTCTTCGGTGGTGTGGAGGCGACCTTTGCCAACAAGCTCCCGAATATTCGAGAAGGAGGGGCGCTGGTGCGACGAGAGACATGATAATATTTCGGCGGGTAGGGCCAACGGCCGGCCGCGAACGATGTATCGCATCGCGACTTCGCACGTGGGCTCGGCCTGTTGCCCCCGCTCCCAATCGTCGTGCGAATTGCGAATAACATACGACGGAATCGCTAAACTACAATTCGGAAGCAGCACCAACAGCATCCAAGTCGGCCGATGAGACGGGGGAGAGCCAGGTGAGGGCGGAAGTCGTAAAAGGAGGGCCCCACAGACTCGGCGCGGTAGCGGTCGGACGGACCGAGTGCCTTTGGAACAGTTGGGGAGGCAGGGGCAGGGGCTCAACGACGGCCGGGGGTGGTCGCGGCGGGCGTGACCGTGGGTTTGAGTTGCGAAAATGGGGGGCGTTGGAGAAAATAAATTGCAAACATAATAGATAGCATGGAAAAGACATAGGTATATCATGCACCGTGGTAGAGGATATTGGTCGTATGCTAAGCAGGGGGATCTGGGTTGTGTACGGAGAAGGGGAGATGTTGGCTGCGTTCTATATTTAATCAAGGATTATTGTATTGGGGGTAGGAATACTCTGCGGCGGCAGGAAAGGATGGCAGTTGTATTTCGCCGCCAATTGTTCATTGGGTGGTGTAACTCGTGAATCCAACCCGTCCGTGCTGTCACTCGATGGTTCTGTAATAATATAACTGTGTTGTTGCGTGAACACCTGAGAACAGCCTTCCTTGTCATCCGGTTCCACCTGCGTGAGCCCTGTCAACGCTTTGATGCATACACCTAGTAATCTCTCTGCTCACTTTGTCCAGCGGTGGTTTGTGCTCCAAAATGCCACCGGTACTCAATGAAGCCTGACGTGTTGCTTGTAAACCAAATTACGCTCACGAGCTGTGTGCAGACGTGCTAACTCCGTAGGAAGTTCTGGTGCCACGGCAGCACGATCGACAGTGGTACCAATGTGCTCTATGGCCCCTTCTGCTTGCTTTATCGATGCACGCGTGACCAGGTTATTTCGATAGCGTGACCAGGTTATGTCGATAGCGATCTTGATCTCTCTCAAAGACACTAACAGCGTTAGCACGTCAATTTTGGCTCAACTTATAGCTGTGATGCAGAAGGTGTAAAAGAGACACATCAAGCACCAGACTCCGACATGCCGCGCATTCTACTTTTGTACAATGTGGCTGACATGCGCTGAGCCTCCTGGTGGGAGACTTGAAGGCCCACGTCACCAATAAGAACAACTCATGCTTCATGTCGACAACACCAACAAAGAGTTGCGCTGTGTATGGTCGCAGTTCCGCTATCAGGGGCCCGTATGTGATGTTCATGTTCACTTGGGGATACACACGTAGCGGCGTGACTCACTTGTGCTTCGTTGGAAGAGCTTCGTTCTATTATTCAATTTTGGCGGAACGGTCTCACTGAGTAAAGAGGGGAGGGATCTCGTCTCTTGACTCGACGCACCCCTTATTTTCTCTGCGTCCACATGACATCCAAGTAACATGCCACCTCTTTCTCCTATGCTCCAGGATGCTAGATCCTCCGCCTTTACAGGCCTCCCAGAGCAATACCCTAATCCTAGTCCACTCTGGTGAGGGTGAGCCGTATCACCAGCCATAATGAAGATTGGGGGAACTACCGGTCCGACGATGGAGCACATGGGCCTAAGATGCGGTTCCTCAATTTCCACACTCCAACACCTCTACCCTGCGAGGCTGTAAAGCCTCGTAAAAGAACGCCAAAATGGAAAAGGAAAGGAAGTACCACCCGCGAGAGGCTCGAAAACAACGGGCGCTAGAAGTACCGCCGCAGCCCCAGCGACGTGAGCGGGGCTGGGCGAAAAATACATCCTTGGACGCAGAAAAATACAAGCCGTCGCCACACCCCCGGTGAGGAGGGGACGAAAAGTGTTGGAAAGACGGAAGCTGCAGTATGGTAGCTATCACCACACCCCCAGCGAGCAAGGGGGGCGAGGCGAGGCGAAGATGCCTTTGGAGAAAGGAATGGAGTCGTTCTTCGGTGGCCCCCTCAACTTTCCTTCAACCAAAACGCCGGTTGAAAAACCAGCTGCCGGTCATATCTCCTGAAATACGGTGCCCCTCGACACCCCGACGTCATCGATCGATAAACTTTTGCACACAAGAAAATACAAGGATACTTTGTTTTCGATTGTATCTTTCCTCGTGTCGAGGAGCCATGAAACGTTCGTTGAAGAAAAAGAAAAGAAAATCAGTGGTTTTGGGGGGGGGCATCGTAGAACCAGTCAATGGCACCACTAGTGCTGCAGATGTTGCCATATTCTAAGTTAAGAGAGGGAGGAAATATATCGCTGAGAAAAGCCCAAGACAGAACTATATTCTGTACCTCAGTATGAACAGACAGATTACTCAGTCCGCCGCCGGTTCCTGAGCGAGGGGGGCGTCTGCAGAAAAAAAGGAGCAGTCGCGCCTGTTGAGGACAGCAAGGGGCGAAAGGGTTGAGGTTGAACACGAGGTAGTAAACAACCTGGCCCCAAACCCGGAGCGGTACGAAGCAAAAACTGCCGGCACATTACAAAAATAAAAATCTTCTCGCGCGCTGGAGTGGACATCTTTCGCATACCTGCGAGAACGACGACAAAATCGAAGTTGGAAAGCGGAATAACACACGAAGAACCAAACTTCGAAAACCCTAAAAAACGGAAAACAATAGATTGCACCGGCGGCGTGAAAGTCAGCTATGCACATCGTCTGCGCCTCGAGAGTTGTCAACGTTACGTTGGACCCCCCGCACAAAAGAACCACGCAACCAAGTATTTTTTGCAGTCAACAAGAACCCCGAACGACCCTGTCGACGTCTTGTATCGAGCGGGGGGGCGCAAAAGCTTGATCGGTCCCGGGTGGTCCAGAAATCGCACTAAAATTATCTTCGTCGATTGCCGTACACGCGCTGCACTTTGCAACCCAACGTGATTTCACGCGCAGGTTTGAGTCTTCCCGACGACGCCAAGTGTGGTGGTACAAGTCTTGGACACGCACACCATGCATCCTCTTCCAGGCCCTGCGTTAGAAGAAGAGAAGTCACTCACTTGTGCTTCGTTAGAAGAGCTTCGTTGTGTTAACCAATCCTTTGGGGAAGGTCTCACTGAGCATGAGGGGAGGGATCTCGTCCTTTTACTCGACACGCCTCGTTTTTACCGGCCATGTATACGCGCATACAGTCACCATCCAAGCACACAACCCACCCCTGGTTTCCCCGGATGACTAGAGTCGCCCCCAGATCCATGCAAGAGTCAAGGCCTCGATACGTGGGTCACTTTTGGAGCCTTTTTTCGCAGTCCCTCGGGGTTACTCGTACGAGTATTTGACATACCCCCTGTTCCTTTGGTGCTGTTTTAGCTGTTTTAACTGTTTTAACTGTTTTAACTAATCCTTTTCATTTTGCGACACGAATCCGAATCCGCAATGGAGTGGTTAGCTACACTGCGCCAAGCAAATCACCGAAAGCGTTTCGTCCGTGAGGTACAGCAAAGTCACCCCTGTGGGCGGCTCAAATCCGGCAGTTAAGAATGGAGTACCCACCTGCCATCGCCCTGGTCAAAGGAACCGACCGGAAAGTAATTAGTCAAGCGAGGGGTGGTAGCACCGGCAACGGGAGGTGTTTCCACCCTTTTATCCCCTAAAATCTGAAAAAAGAAAAACCGTCGACAGGATGCAAACGGATCCTCGAAGACGGGGAGATGGAGAAATTATCAATGCCCTAACCCCGTCTTGAGGGAAATCATTACTGCGGAGCGTGCTGAGGTGCCAGAGAGGTAGACCAGCTAGCAAGCCTTGCTCCTTCGAACGAAGAAATGCGCAGTAAGGAGATGTCATATGAGTTGAGCTCCGCCCGCCCGCCCGCCCGCCCGCCCCACAAACTTGAAATGCTTTTTTTCGTTGTAGTGGAATACATTTGCAACACCAGTGAAGATGCTTTTTTTTCCGCCCGGGCTGGAATTCCTGTATGCAAGGCAAGGTGTATCCTACACTATTTTCAGCACAAAATAAGCCATGTTCTTATTTTTGCCCAACAATCGAGCCTGAAAATTATTAACTGCCAAAATTCAGATTTAGTCAAGATCAGGATATACATATGAGTGAGATAGTTCTTCATCCTCGGAGAAAACTCCACAGAGCAGGTGACATGCACGAGATATCACGACTGCTCTGTCTGTGGATGTTTTCGCCGAAGGGGCGGAAGCGCCTCGGTGGAGGCGTTTCCACCCTTTCATCCCATCCCCCCATCCTACCTTCAGAAAGAAAGAACCGTCGACAACGTATACAAACGGATTCCTACCGTATATCCTAGGCCCTAGATCCTGTTCCTTACAGGTTTCCTAGGGCAATATCGTACTGATGCCGCCGTATCGCGTTCAAATGGTTCATCTGCCCGTAATCGCCGTGTCACCTGCCGCGCTGTTAGCAGTATCTATTTGCACTGCCACACGCAGTATCGCAGAATTATTGCAGTACTCGTACACGTTTGCTCCTCCACGGGGCTGTGCACATGAGGCACATACACATATATATATATATACCCTGCCCACCATCCCCCCCCCCCCCCCCCCCCGATCCCTCTTGTTCAAACGTGTTCAAACGCCCCACCTAGAATCAAAATCTGCCAGAGTAATACTTCGAGGTAAACACTACCAGGCAGCTGATATCACCTCATTGTCTCTCTAGCCATCCATGCCGTAGCTCAAATTCTCCCCCCCCCCCCCCCCCCCCCCCTCCCCCTCTTTTTCCCCCGCTCCTTGTTGTTCAAACGTCCCACCTAAAATCGAAATCTGCCAGAGTAATAAAGACTACCACGCAGTTGATATCACCTCATTATCTTTCTAGCCATCCATGCTGCGGCCCAAATCACCCCCCCCCCCCCCAACGCCCCCTCCTTCCCCACTCCCCACGAGAGTAGTAAACACTACCAGGCAACTGATATCACCTCATTATCTTTCTAGCTACCCATGCCGTGGCTCCAATTCATTTCCGCCCCCCTCCTTTTTTTTCTCCCCGCCCCCTCTTGTTCAAACGCCCCACCTGAAAAAGAAATCTGCCAAGAGTAATAAACAATACCCCGCAGCTGATATCACCTCATTATCTTCCTAGCCACCCATGCTGTAGCTCCATTTCGTCCCCCCCCCAGCCCTCCAACGTCCCCTCCTTCCCCACCACCCGCACCACCGCGTAGACCTAGCACCACGCGTATAGCAAACCCCTACATCTATGCGACATAGAGCTGTTGGAAATCCCTTTCCCCTCACACACACCCACCCCTTCGAGCACTCCGACTTCTCCTCACTGGTTGTACGACTTACAGGATATACATGATAAACTGATGCATTCCTTTCACAACCGTCAAAGGTGTTCCCTTAAAATATTTATAGTTTCCACGCACAAATTGAGTTGCCCCGCCCGCCCCCCCCCCCCCCCCCGCGCGCTCCCTCTTGTTCAAACCCAGGCCCCCACGCCCTTAAAAACTCCGCCCTCCCCTCACCCGTTATACGACTTACAGGATGCACTTGATAAAGTGATGCATTTCCTTCCACAGCTGTCAGATTTTGTCCCCCTCCAAAACGGGTTTTATAGTTTTCGCGCACAGACTGACTAACATCACCCTGTTGACCCTGATAGCTACACTGTAGTTGCAAGGGGAGTCGCCGACCTATATCCTTAATGAGGACGCACACCCAGTATTTCGCGCGATCGGAGTATCACACACAGCTTGCAAAGATGAGTTTCGACAAAATCTTCGATCTCACAGCTGGAGTGTATTGTTATTTTTATCATATATACTCTGCACACACAGCAGCAGCTCATGATACTGTTAAGATACGGTCTCGAAAGGCCTGTAATTATCCGAATCTGAGATCATTTGGATGGGTTTCAGATGATAAGGTTGGCGTTTTATATTCGGGAAAGTTAGGAAATAGATCGGAGGCACGTGCCTCCGATCTCAGAAGCTATCCGGGGCTCTGGTGGAGTCGAGTAAAGCTACGTCTCTACGAAGGCAAAGAAAATGAGTTCTCTCCGAGGACCTGCTCAATTGGCAGACCTGCAGGGGGCACTCTGTGCCCCCCACCTATAACTGTACATGTGGCGTCGACGGCAGGACAGAAAGCCATCGCCAAGGCGGGAGGTTTTCCGCATGATTTCTCCCTTGTGTTAGGGCCTGTGTTTCCCTCCATATCGACGAGGGCTCGCCTCGCCATAGTACCTTATCTATGGTTGGTTTGCCGTAGAGCTTTTCCTGCCCCCCCTCGTCACACCGGCGACATGCGGCAGGTTCTAGAGCCTTTTCTGCCCCCCCCCGCCACACCGGCGGCACGCGGCAGTTTTTTTATGGGTGGCTTTTGCCTTGTTGTAGGGTCTGCGTTTCTTTCAACTGCTTTTCGTCGCGTGTTCCTGGCTCCATAGCCAGACGGTTAAAGGTGTGGGAGTGGGTTTTGAGGAGCCGCATCTTCGACTCATGGCCTAGTTTGTAGAACCGGAGTTTCCCCGAATCTCCCATATTTCTGCATATGCGACTCATCAGGGTGGGCTAGTGTTAAGATACGGCCTCGAAAGGCCTGTAATTATCCGAATCTGAAATCATTTGGAGGGGTTTCGGATGATACGGTTGGCGTTTTATATTCGGGAAAGTTAGGAAATAGATCGGAGGCACGTGCCTCCGATCTCAGAAGCTATCCGGGGCTCTGGTGGAATCGAGTAAATAAAGCTACGTCTCTACGAAGGCAAAGAAAGTGAGTTCTCTCCGAGGACCTGCTCAATTGGCACACCTGCAGGGGGCACCCTGTGTCCCCCACCTATAACTTTACAATACCGCATTTTTATGTGTACAGAGGCGTTTGTGCAATACGGTGTGTGTAGTGTTTGTGACGAGCTCAGTATTGAGGGGAAGAGAGAGGGTATAAGCAAGCGCAAAAGTACTGGGAATGCATGATTAGCATAGCCGTTAGCGTTTGCTACATGCCTGGTACCATGGATGGATGGGTATTATTTGTATTTTCATCTTTTTTTCTTGTTTTTTTATTCAATTTGCACTGCAAATAAATAATATTGGTCTGGTGTGCTGGCTCGCATAGACTATATACTATAGCAACTGTTACACTCGATGAAAAATCGACGTGCACTGCGATTGCTGAACCCTATGCGCGATAAAAGTTCAAGGCAAGAACCGGGGGGAAGAAGGGACGACACATGTGACCACACGGCTTGTCCAGACAGAGTAGCTGGAAAGTAAAAGTGTGAGAAAAAAATAAATAAATAATAAATAAATAAAAATAAACAAATAGCCACATAGCATAGTATATCTTCCAGACAGAGTAGCTGGAAAGTAAAAGTGTGAGAAAAAAATAAATAAATAAATAAATAAAAATAAACAAATAGCCACATAGTATATTACAAGTACCAACAACGCAGCTTGCAAAGATGAGTATTGACCCGAAATTCATTCGTCGAACTCACGGCTGACTGACGTCCTTGAAAGTACCTGGTCGGAAACGTAACGAAGACCACTGATAGGGACTGCTTACGCTATACCTACAATGGGACCCGAAGGGTGTGCCAGCTAGCGTTGGGCTGCGAAAGGAACAAACTGAGTTAAAATCGACACACGACGCGTATGAAAATACGTGGAAGTGTGGTGAGCTAAAGCTTTATTTTTCCCCATCCGCCGGAGGATTAAAAAAAAAAAAAAAAAAAATGTACCTGGTATAAATAAATGTTTGAACGCATTCTATATCGTTCGTGATGTTGCCGTAGGGATTGGGGGTCCCGGGGGGGCAGTGCACCTGATAGTAAGTAGCTCCAGAACTACACTGCTGCTGCTGTGTGTGTGGTGCACGCATTCACTACTATCCTGCTGCTGCTGGTAACTACCGTCGGCCTACACACGGAACAACACGTGTACACCACTATGAACTAAAATATAAGGACCTTTACTTGATCAATATTAATATTACATAGTTCTTACGTTACGTCCACAGTGGTGTAGATATCGGCAGCGAAATTGTACTTTCTCAATTGCGATTGTACTCGTAGGTATCCTGTTATGGGACACCGTCGATCGACTGACCGACACGCGCCAAATAAATCAACAAAAACGCACCCACTTGCATTTACGGCGAGGGTATAGCACCGGGGGGGAAAAAGAGGGTATGATGTGCCCGAGCACCGGCGCTCAGTCTTAGCTTGCTCATGAACAAATCGCAAATATACACCGCCCGTTGGAACCTGTGTTTGATGTTCTAGTTGTGGATTTACCGTTACAGCGGTGCGGTACCAGGATTCGTACTAAAAAGCAGATTTATCAAGTGTTTTTTTGGGGTTTTGTGTTTTCATCAGTACTACAAGTACTAGTTTTTGGTGTGTTTTTTCGCCCAATTTTCAATTTTTCACAATGCATGAAATTGGTACGTTTGCGACGGGCGGGACATGAAACAATTTATGTAATGCACGATCCCGATACGTTTGCGAGAGGCGCATGATTGTGCTTCAAACAAACCGATTAACGCAATACAAGCGCTGTACCGAGTCGACCAACATCCACCCTCTCCCTGTTACCGCACCGCACCGCAACATCCCTACCATGAAGTCTGTCTGCGTCGCTCTGGCTCTTGTGGGAAGCGCTTCGGCGTTTGTGACCCCTATGGCGAACGTGCGGGTGGCCTCGACCAGGTATTGCCAATTCTTGATTGCAACACTGCTGCGTTCATTCATGTCCACGTCGTAGGCTCCGAGTGCGACGCTGATGCATCGAGAGGCAACGCACCGAGTGCACAAGAGTGCGTTGCACGGATCTGCTGCACCATGGCTCATGTCTGTGCTTCCATGGTGGTTCTGGCCAAATTGCTGTAAAAGCCTAATTTTTTGTCGGTTCCCGCTCGTACGTGGGGGAGGGAGAACGGATGTGGGCTCCTGCATGCCTCTGTGGTCGGCGACCTTCCGAGAATCATCGCTGGCCGTCGCATACAATAATATACCCTCTAGAACAGCCGTGAGCGACGATGCACGCTCTACAGCAGTAACTACACCACCATGGCTGCACTTCTCACCCTCTCTTCCCTCCGTTACCCGTCTCCTTTCTTGTGTTTTCCAGCGCGATGACCATGTCCACCAGCGAACCGATGTCCCGATCGCAGGCGATCAGCACCGTCTTCGCCACTGGAGCTGCGGCCGTTGCCGCCGCTGCCGTCCCCAGCGCCGCCTTCGCTGACGGCGCGAAGTCCCTCGCCACCCAGGCCCGGTCCAGGGGAATATACGGCGGACGCATCGAAGCGCTCAAGCCCGCCGTGGAGAAGGGAGATGCTGCCGCCGTGTTGAGCGAAAGGAACGCCTTCATTCTGTTCAATTCGGGGGTGTACTCGACCGACAAGGCGAAGCGCGAGCAGGCAAACGAGCTTTCCCAGGCCGTCGTTGCCGCGGCCACCGCGGGCGACAAGGGTGCGCTCAAGAGCTCGTACGCGGCATACATCAAGTTCACGGAGAAGAAGAGTGGCTACAACGGCGCTGGCGATGGGCAGGGCTTGGGGTCTGAGTTTGACTACAAGAACAGGTGAGGTTTGGCCTTTACTGCTGTGATTGGATTTCAATTTGCTTTGGTATCAAGGGACTTGTGAAGTTGTTCTCGCGTGCGCATGTTGTGTTTGTGAAGGGATTGACTTGCCTGCAATGTAGAGCATGTTAGCATGTTTGGCACTTGTCAGGCCTCACGTTTATTCACGTCTCGGCTCTCATGTCTTGGTTGCGCCCATATCTGTACGAGTGCCTCAGTGAATGCAAGGAGTCTAGCATATTGGAGAGAAGTTTAGTATCCCTCGGGTTCGTTGCTTGGGTGGGGTGTTGTTTTTATGTTCTTCATAAATATTTAACGCAGGTGAAAATAGGCTTCAAGAATGGTGTTCCACGCTCCGCTTGTAGAAGTCTCTTGAGCGATTGGTCTTACGTACCAGGTACCTGGTCTGCTGAGTAAGTTGCACCAGTAGATCGCGCAATATTTTGTGTTCGCTGCATTACAAGCGTTTCCCGTTGTTGTTTCTGGCCCATTTTGAAGCCTGTTACGTGTGGAGAACTTCTCTCTTCCAGCGCACATTTTTTTTTGTCGTTGCTAGAGCCGACGTGCGTGTCTGTACATTGCGTAGGTCTTCGAAAAAGGAAAAACGGTTGCTGTTTCATTACGCTGTACGAACAGGCATTGACCGTAACGCAGTACAAAGTAGGTCTACAAGTGCAATATCGCCCGCGGTACTTACTACCTGGTATCAACGGTTCAACATGAAATGATAGCCGTCGACGCTTCGTCATCATTCGTACCAGAGGCACAACTAGGGTACGTACGTGTGACCACCGTTTCTTTCCTCATGTCTGTGGCTTAAACGATCTGCGTAAAGAAAGCATGTACGTACATGTCATGACACGAGTGCAGCAGTACGGTCTATACGTTTGTACCACAGGACCTGGGTATTGTTTTGGCGACAGATTCCTGACCTGTTTCTGACTGCTGTATCTATGATATGACGCATGTATCAAGACGAAAACGCTTTTCTTATTGCAAAGATAATCCTCCTATTTGTACAGCAATTTTGTGAGCTAAACCGGCGGTACAGCGGTTCAAGGCTAAACCGGCGGTACAGCGGTTCAAAGCTAAACCGGCGGTACAGCGGTTCAAAGGGGCTTGGACGCAGCCCTTTTGTGTAACTGAACTAACTCTGCAACCCTGTTGTGGAACTGAACTATGTTTTTGGGGACAAATAACTACCTGGTAGGAGTTTGTGTATACCAATCACACCCACGTTTTTGTGGGGACATATGACGTGAAAGAAGGGTTGCATGCTTTTTGAGGTTCCGAAAGGATGCAAGCCTGCAAGCCATAACACACAGCAATATGGTGGCACTGCGTTTTTCCACGTATCGTTGTGTGTGCGATTGTCGTCTCTATCACTCGTAGTGTCTTCTTACATAGTATTCACAGTTGATTATCGTACGACATATCAACTGCAGGCCAGCGTTACGTTCTCACGTTTTAGCACTCCTTGATTCTAAATCCGTCTTTCCACCCCTTCCCCTGGCCTTTCGTTCCCTCGTCTGTGGTATGATAACCGCAATCGCGGTCTCCTCCATGACCTCGCGCGTGTTGAACTTGGCTCTGATGGACGACGGATCATGATGGATGCGTTTTTTTGCTTCTCCCATCATTTGTGGTGTTCAATTCAGGACGCCGGCGGGCACCGTGTACCAGGTGAATGCCTACGCCAGTTTGCAAATGTTAATTTCGCGACACACGTCGTTGCCTTGGTAAATACTGACCGGTGCCTCGTCATCTGTCATCATTGGTGTGGTATCATTCGTATGCTGGAGCTCTAAACCTTGGAAGAGAAAAGTAGTGTGATATCTCGCACAGATTTTCCATTCTGGGCAAAAGCAGTCCATGATAACCCTGACCTTGAGTCCAATTGAAGCTTCGGTTGGTGCCTACGGCGCTAACCTTTTGGGACCCAGATATAGCAACATAGCGACACAACCCCAAATACTCATGTAGCCCTGATTCGCATGTATCAGTCATCTATTGGGATTGCGCAACAGCAGTACGACGACTAATAATTATTTTGCTGTAATAATGCTGGGCATGTGAGATGCGCTTGCATTGTAGTTTGAGGGACGTCCCTTTCAACAGCCAGTTGTGACCGGTGCTGTAATCATGTTTTCCCTTCATGTCCCAAAGGGGTTAACATGTACCAGGTACATGAACGTGTACAACGATGTGCCTGTGATATCCGGCGGGTACGCTCTGTTATTTGCGTTTCCGGCGGGTACGCTCTGTTGTTTGCGTTTCCGGCGGGTACGCTCTGCTGTTTGCGTTTTTTACTGGATCTACCGTTCCGCATTTTTGACCGCCCCTGTGGCTTAAGGTGTTGCTGCCGTTCGACTGGAGGGTTGGCGGCAAGTATTTTACCGACAGCAGTCGTAGGTCACATCAATATGATCGTGACTCCGGTCGCGATTTTTTCAACCTACACGATACATGATCCCTATCCCCTACACAGTGCCGCCCCCACATCCATGTGGGAACGTGAAACTGGTTCGAGCCCGGAGGAAAATGGCGTTTGCACAGGCCCTCTAATGGTATATCATATCGTCTTGTGTATCCACGTACCGTAGATCCGTAACACTAGCCTCAACGAGACGTCTAGATTCTTATGTAGGACACGAAGTAAAGAAATATTTTGATGAATGGCGTGATCGACCAAATTTTCGGCAAACCAAAAAAAAGTCGGTTTTTTTCCGGACGAAGTTCCACGGGTAGGGTTAGGGTCTACAGCAGTAGTGTTTCGGGCATTTTTTTTTATATTTTCCGTCTCATAATACTGGAAGCACACGTGGGCCAAACCAAATTCCCCGATTTCCAAACTTGTATCCTATATAATAACCAAGAATTGTGGTAACGGCCGCCCGTCCGTTAGTTCGACAGCATGAAAATTCCAAGAATGGGCAACTTCTCAACATATGGTATCAAAATTTGATATTAAGCCGTTTTGGTAAAACTACTTCAAATACGTCATCTGTGAGTTCGACCATTTGAGTAGTCGATACTCGTTATTGCAAGCTGTATGATACTTCGGCCGCGCGTTTGTACAGATGCACCATTTAGGCCAATGACCCCCCCCTGGATGCCTCCTGGCCTATATTGTACCTGGTACTTGTTATAGGTTGGGTTGGCGTCGGTTGGCAATGACACTGTAAAACATGCCGCTCACTACATGAGCTAGGCCACCCAGGGCACTCCTTACTTTTTCTCGGCGGCCGAGTTAGATGATTTGTGTGGGGTGGAGAACGTTTACTCCGCACGAGAGGAATGTTCGTATATGCCGCTCACTACATGAGCTAGACCACCAGGGTACCTTTATTTTGTTTATTAGTTTTGGGCGGTCGAGGTAGATCATTTGTGTGGCGTGGAGGACGTTTACTCCGCGTAAGGAGAACGATCGTGTCACGTACCAGGTAGTGTTTATGGTAAGGCACCCACAAGGCAGTTACGTCGTACTTCTATTGCTGTCTCGGGAAGTGGTCATGGCCGGAAATTTGAATTAACTCATTGAAGCTGTCGTCCATATGCACGTCCTCCTCGCACGCGGTTCTTAGTATTACTAGGATGCAGCTCGCCCTTCATGCGACTCGCCCAACACCTCACGGCGCTTCGCGCTTGGTGCAAGCAGTGTCTGCCTGGTCGGTGAAAACCCGACATTCTCCGTCACGGCATTGTAGGGATGCGAGGGTCATATCACTATGGTAATACGACTACGGCCATGCATCAATATCGAGTACACGCCCCCTGGATGCTGCTGGGGTCAGGCCGGTGCTACTGGAAGGCCAGTAGTTGAAAAAAATGTTTAATATCCGAATATCCCAGCCAAACTTCGCCTGGACGGTCTATTGGCCCAATTTCGTAGATTTGTTTTTGGAACTTGCCTATTCTCCGGAAAAAGTGGGTATCTCGCGGCGATCTTGGCCGAGCATGTGTTCGGGAAATTGTCAAGCATATCTTGGATGAGACGCGGCGTGATTTCGTGTGCCCACACGCTTGGTTCGACGAAAACGACGACAGCGTCGTGTAATCTGAACATGGCGAGCCCGTCAGGGGCTCCGACCCTCCCTTGGTGTACAGTGCTCACTCTACGGCCGTTGATGATTGGCGGGCGCCGGTCACGGGCTTCTGTTACAAACAAATTTGGCGGCTGTTGCGTAGCAAACTGGGACAAAATCTTCTCTTATCTTTTCGCAACGGTCAAAAAATATAACTTCGAGTAGATTAGACGGAAAACCACAGTACAACACAAGCAACCTCTCACGCCCTGGGGCATGGATCACGATTAACTCTTGAGCGCTGTCACCTACACACATGTGACCTTGTCCGGAACGAAGAGGATTGATCGTGAGTTGTCTCTTATCTCGAGATCGAGGGTCAATCGTGTTTGGTGGACAACGTTGATGGAGGCTTGATGAAAAGTGACCAATTGTGCCGCATGGCTAAGAAAGAGCCAAACAAATATTCCATGTTAATCGTTTTTTCCCTATGGCGACGGTACTGGACATCTTTCAGCAAAAAAATCCAAAAACAAGTTTGGAAACTTTTGAAACAACTATCGAGTTTCCATTAGCACCGGCTTCAACGGGACAAAATTAGGATGTCATCCCCCGATTTAGCCGACGTAGGACGTCCGTCGCTATATTTCCCCGTATGCGGGCGGACAGCGATGAGCATAAACTGCTGACGTAATTACTGGTTGGCGGCCTAGTCGACCACTTTCTTTCTCGTTATCTTGTGCCGCAGATCCCAGAGCGTCCTCTTCTTCGAACATGGAAACGTGCTGCAGTTTTTGGTTGCGCGTGCGTGTGAACGAGTTGTATATGAGACCAAAACAACGCATGCCAGACAAGAGATGTTCACTACGCGTGTATGAACAGAACAGGGTTGCTTTACATCTTGAAAAACGGCCAGTCGTGGGATGGATTGTTCGAAGCTACGAGTAGGTGTGTGTGATACTTCGGTCTCGCTTTCTATTATGTATCGTTCGTACCGGGGATCATATCCATCGGCGCGTACTTTTATGTCCGTGACCACAAAACAGGCTCCAACAACTGCTGTAGTGTGGAAGAATATCTCCAGGAAATAAACATGGGCGACAAAAAATGCACGTATCTGAAGCTAGTCGTAAACCCGACAAGAAACGAAGGTACATACCAGGTACTAAACTGTAGTATCATGCTATGTGCTGATTCTAATTTATCCCGCGCTCTCACGCTTCAACGTTGCTCCCCGCTTTCTTCCGTCTCAACAGAGGTAATCGTCATTTTTGGAGCACAAGAGGGGAATTATATCTTGGGCCTGCAATAGTGGCCATGATTTCCGATCGTTGCGGCGCGCAGGAGGTATCGCGCCCGGGGTAGCGGATGGGGCATATAGCCATTGGTCGCTTGACGCTCTTTCCTATTAAGGACGTCGGGACGCTGGGGTAGAGCCTCTTCGATGTTCGCGCTCTCGTTCGCTGTGGCTGCAGCCCATAGCTGGACGGGGGGACACGGGGTGCTCGTCATCATGCTCCACATCCGTGATTTAGAGGTGGCAAGTGTCCGGGCCAGCACTGTCCGGTTTGTTTTTTTGTTATCTGCTGGTACTCACATGGAACTCCTAGGTGATTGGAAGGGGATTAGGAAGAGGGGCTGGGCTGGGGTGCGAGGTGAAAACGTTTGACAGTGCCCGCGCTATGGTGTTGGTTCTGAAGTTGATCCCTATCACGCGTCCGTGATATGTCGTTTGTTCGCGAGTAGGGTTTTTTGTGTAGAATGGACGACGCCTCTCTAAACCCAGGAACTCCGGAGCGAGGAGAGGTAGCCAACGCTAGTCGTTCTAGGTCTATAGTAAATGAAAATTACATACAAGTTCTAGAGGGCTAGAAGGTTTACACTGTGCTTGACGATACCACTTGCGCGTGTGGGATAAACGGCGCGAAGTGGTCGCCCGTCCGTTTTCGGTTGGGTCCTCAAAACAATCAAAGAAATTCGTTTTTGTTTACAACACGCATCGCCCCTCGTAGGAGACATGCGGGAGAGGTTCCGTCGAACGCTCGATTCTCCGTAGATGGAGAAATTTTATGGGGCTGATGGAATATTTCCGGCCCGACGTGGCGACGAGGCAGCTCGCTGCGGAGATGATATTCTCAGTGCTGGAAGGAGACCGGAAACGTGTTGATAGCAGGTTGGCACATACCGGTACATGCTATCGTGATTATTGTTACGAACCTCGCCTCTCCCCGTCAATAGACAAGTAATGAATTATGTAGTACTCAATACGGAGTTAGAGGGGTTTCGATGATTTTTTTATCGACCAGCCTCCCGCTGTAGATTGAGAGCTTGAGCGAGCGGGGAACAAGCAAGCGCGCGCTTCAAGTTTTTCAATCGGTATCACGTTCTCAGACATTGTTTCCATCACGAATACCCTTGGCTCTGTATCAGCCATGCACCGTGGTACATACCCTGGTATGTGTTTTTTCGGTGAAATTAGATAAGAGCAGCATTGACGACCTTAAAACTGCAATCTTTCGGGGCAGTCGTCCGACCAATTTAACATGTTGATGCCTTTTTGGCATGTATCAACTAAGAGTACTGCAGTGTACCCGCAGGTCAGTGTTATCTTTGTCGCAGGCTGGAACCACTGAGCCTACCGCGTTAGGAATTGGAAACTTGGCGATTATCTACAGGAAAACATTCCGAATAAAAAACGAGCACAAAAATCAACTTTTCTTAGATTTTTGCAGTCCGTGCAGAACAATTTGTACACGCTGTTTTCAGCTAATGACTTTTGAAATGTCGGATTGAAAAATAAAATGACCTTGGCCGTGATCATCAAGGGCATCGAAAACCGTCGAGAAATTATATCCTTCGAAGTATATGGATAGATATCCCTCTCCTGAAATGCAGCCATATATGGGCGATCACCAAAAAGACAACCCAATATCTGGCTAAAATAAAATGGGCTAAAAGAGTACCAAAATTGATTGAACCATGAATATATAGTTAAGATTCCCAAGAACCCAAAAATTTTACTAATTTGGAGCACGCCAAAATGAATCGTACCCAAATCTTTCTACTGATTCGGAGCACGCCAAAATGAATGGTACCCAAGTTTTTTACTGGTTTGGAGCACTCCAAAATGAATCTTCATCCGCTCTTTTTTTTCAAATCCTGCAATAAAATCTCCGCAAAGGTATGGAAAGACCTCACCAACTCTATTTTATGACGAAATTTCCGTCAAAATGTGTAGACTACCTATTACGAGCAAAAAAAGCTGGCACTGGAATCTCGCAACAACGCTCCTCGAATCAGTCGTCGTAATCGAGTTGCGAAAAGTATGCCCCCCAAAATAAAGCCAACAACCTTTTCCGTTTATTGACGATGAAGAGGTAAATTTCACCGGAAATAAAATTTGATTACTTCAGCGATGACAGCTTGGAGCTTAGCGATATTGGAGTTACTTTCGGACGTCAGATCACCCACCCCTACCCTGAGCAAAAGTGCACATTAATGCTGGAGAAAAAATGATTAAATGTATCCTGCATGGACGTATGTCTTGGGGATTTCGAACACGGTCTGTCAAACATACCTTCTTATCAGGCATTAAAAATATTACGATTACAAGAACAGTACAGCACTGGAGTTTGGGTAACCCTTGGATTCGCATTTTCTCCAGTAACTTTTTTGTGTTTTGAAAACACGGTTGTTGTAGCTTGTGACTGGCCATCGTTTATTTACCTGGAAGGTGCTTTTACGAGGCTTCTTATCGATGTACTCACAACTCCATGTCCATGAAGCCTGCCGCTTCAAGGGATTAGCGTAATTCGCTACTATCCGTTTCACGCCGAAGACGGCTCACCCTATGTGTGGCGCCGGTTCAACCTCGAAAGTCGGCCCAGACCAACCCGACCTGTCGGGGGACTCGAAGTCGGCAGAGGGGGGGTTGTTTTGAAGGTGTAAAAAAAAGCCCACTATGACCAACGGCCTGCACAAAGCTTTTGCAGACCCGTCCTGCCAACGACCTGCACAAAGTCTTGTGCAAATCCGTCTTGCACAAAGGGCGTACAGGTGAACGTATGTACACTAATGCGAATACTAGCGTGCAGCAAACAACATCGTGGTGGGGCCACAAGTGAAGTCAGGAGGAGGTAAAAGTGCCATCTGTCGTTCATTGTAAATAGCAACCCAACTCACCGGCCACACACGCGCAGTAGCGGGATGAGCGATATCCCTATGAAAACAATCTGAACGAAGGTGGAGGGCGAGCTCCGAAGATCTGTTTAGTGTGTGCCATCGTATTATTATCCACTGCTTGCATCATGGTCCACTTTTCTGCGTCCCATCTATCTGTTGATTATGGTTGCAAATATCAACTACAGTAGCGCGAGCTTCTATCGAGAGCTACAGGTAGTGTCTTCACTCGCAATACTTACTTTCGCTAACAGTTTGCACTTTCTTACCGTTCTCCTTCGGCCTGCCCCGTCCTTGGGGTGGGCCGAGGAAGCCCGCGAGGACCTGCAGCGGTCTAGCGGCAGTCACACGGGCATCGAGCCTCGGGCTGGGTAGAGAGGGAACCTTGGGCGGTCTGGCTAGTGAACTGCTCACTCTAAGGACCGCGTGGGGTGGTGGTGATGGGTTTTCTTTTTAACCCCGACGCCGAGGAGTTCATCCCCGGGGCAGGACGGGTACATCACCACAGCAGAGAGCGCAGCGTGGGCAGCTTGGGGAGTGGAGAGGCTGGCCACCGCGTGGGTACGCATGCACGACAGGAAGGATGGGAGTGTCGGCGTTGGCTGGGACGGCTGCACCCAGCCAGCGGAAACCAAGGCGCGAACCGGGCTACGAAACGGAGAGCCACAATCATCACATTGATAGAGAGAAAAAAGAAACAACAGAAACAGAAACGGAGGAGGGGACGAGCCTCTCGTCGGCTGGCTGAGAAAGCAGCACGCGAGACTCGTAAGAGACGGAAGGCGGCACTTGTGGCGGTAGCGACCTACAACGTGCGTACCCTGGCCGTAAAGGGGAAGAACGGGTATGGGCATGACGAGCGTGTACTGGCGAAAGGCCAGCAACTCGGCTGTGACTTCATTGGCCTGCAGGAAACTCGACGGCCCGGCAACACGAGATTCAGTGCAGCTGGATACCAAGTTTTTTGCTCAGGTATTTTGGCTTAATGAGAAGAACACAAAGGGGGGAGGGGGGGAAACAGGAGGAGTAGAAGGAAAGCCGTCCAAGGGAATGGGGGCAGGGGGGGCAACAGGAGGAATAGAAGGGAGACCGCGGTGGACGAAGGCAGGAAGGAGATGGCAGACAGGGTAGCAAGGTACCAGGCCGACTAGTAGGTACATAGCACTTTTCGTCTTTTTCTGGGGTATTTTTTTCCCCTTTGTTCCCTCCTTCCGTGTCCAGGTTTTTGGCTCGTGTTCGGAGTATCTTATTTTGGTTTTACTTTACTTTATTTTATTTCATTTTATTATGTTTCTTTTCCGAGCTTTGGCTCTCCTTTCCGGCTGGGTAGTTTCTTCGATTTTCCCTTCATTTTGTTTGTTTCATTTTTTGTTTTATTTTTATCTTTGTTTTTATTTGTTTTCTTATTTTGTTTTTGTTTTTTGTTTTTGTTTTTGTTTTTGTTTATTTCGTATTTCTCTCTTCCAATGTATTTCTGTTGCTGACGTATGTATGTTGTGCCTGTCGTACCCAGTACTAGGGCATGACATTGCGTTGTCGAATGCATTACGATGCATTATCTCTGTGTCGTAGCTTGTGACCACAGAGCTGATCTTTCTAGGGTGAAGAATCAGCACGGACACTGGGTGTGCTGGATGTCGACGAGTAGAAGAACGGTTTAATGTGAAGAACACACACACACACACACACACACCGGGGAACCGCGTGTACAACGTTCGAGAAAAAACGTATGTGACAATGAGTCTTTTCTTCACACTCTGCAGTCAACGGGCGTGCGTTTAGCTCGATTTAACTCTTCTATACTATTTATGGTGCTGGTGCTGTCTTGTTCCGACGCCACAGCAACCTTGCCAAGTTCCCAACGCGACAACAAGCCTTCCGCCTCTCGCAACGCCCCACCGCGAGCTCGCTGGACGACACTCGCCAAGCTTCTCTTCGGCACGCTCTTCTCGAGCGCCTGCCGCCAGTCCTCTCCGGCGTGGACGCTCATAAGCACCCCGACGCACGCGCACACTGTCAGAACTTGGTCGCCGGGGGACACCTCGGGAAGATGCTCGTCGAAAGGTAACCGCACCGCCCTTGCCCCGCCTCCTTTGGCCGCGGCCAGCGTCAGCCCCTTGTCGATGTTGCGGTCGACGATTCCTCCGACGACGTAGACCTCTGAAGTGAGGACCTCTTCCAGTGGCTCCTCCGCGTCCGGGCTGAGGTAGACCACTTGATGGTGGTCAAACACCGTGAACACGTCCAGAGGATTCCGGTCGGCCAGCCACGCGCCGGCTCCGGCGCTGTCGGAGAGAAAAAAAAACGATACGGGCAATTCCGGCCGTCAGGAGTCGGGGTGAAGATGCGTTCAGCAGGCCGAAACGGGTGCGCATGGCGAGGATTGCCATGAATAGAAACATGTGTCTGACAGGGTCACGTGAGAACGGCGAAGGATCCGGTGCCAAGGGCCAAGGAGATAGCCGTATCGATGCGAGTTATACCGCTGATATCTCGTGGGACTGCTGTAAAGCAACTGCTACAGGTCAACTCGCCATGAGTCGTCGTAGGTGTAGGTAGGGACGCTGAATGAAAATCGGCACTGCTTACAGGAAGAATGGCAGTCTAATTCTTCATCAGTGAGCCGTTAATGATACGTGGAAGTGTGGTGAGCTTAAGCTTTATTTTTCCCCGTCCACCGGAGGATAAAAAAAATAAAAAAAAATAAAAAAATAGTCTAGTGATCGAGTAACGGATCGGCAACCAGCTGCCCATCCCATCAGGCCGGATGCCAAGAGTGAAATAGTTGAAATTGGGCCAGTTCTGATGTTCAAATTTCGAGGGTAATATGCCTAAGCTGTCACGGTGTAGCCAATCCCCACTCTTCCGCCCACCTATGATGTAAAAAGACAGTAATATTATCATCACAAAATAGTCCCTTGCCACATGACCTCACAAATGGGCCTGCATCACATGGTCGCTACCTTAAGTACATACAGTATATACTCGGAGCATCAATAGAGTACCGCCATTAATGAATGCTTTTCTTCACGGAAGGTACTATTCAGGACCGTGATTCGTCTCACTTGCTTAAGGCTGTAGCCACCCTTCCTTGGTATGACGTAAGGGTAAGCGTCGGCGGCGCGGAGCTGGCCTTGACGCGGTTGTACACGTAGCAAAGTTGCTTCGCCAGGCTGGACACCTCCTTTCCTGATGCGCTCTCCGCCAGGTTAAGGTCGACCACTAGTCGCAACGAGTCGGGGTTGTCTATCGCGGCCTGCAACCGTTCCCGTTGCTCTGACGAGAAAAAAACGAAAAAAAATAACGGGTGCAACGTGAGAGCGATGCGAGGGCAATGTCAGAGCGATGACAACGTAATGAAACCGATAAAAAGGCGATGCCGACAACACCATCAGGGAGGTCTCGGGGAGAGATTAAAAGACCCGCGTTCCTTCGGTCTGTGGTTTACAGGTGCAGTGAAGTTCCACAACCAAGGACGTCTTGGTTGAGACTGGTTGAGGATGCAAATAAGGCACCGAATAGGGAGAACGGCGGGTGCTGCATTGCCATTATTGTACGATCTAAATCCCTTACGTCCGATCCCGTGCGCGCTTGGACGGGGACAGTGAGCCATGGTTCACTACAGCAATAGTACACGAATAGTCGTCCGTTAGTACAGTGCTTTTCCCGAGCCGGGGTCGAAAGGTAGACCCCCCCGCCCGCCCCCAAGACCACCTACTCGGGTGTCCGCTATAACACCTCTTGAGCGTTTCATTTGTTCGGGGGCTGCAGGTCGTATTTGCAGTCAAGAAGCTATGGCAATTATAGCTACTTCATACACGTTGGTAGTTGATGCTGTTTCCTTCGACCCACTACTCGTACAATGTTTTAAAAAGGAGGCCACCGTACGCACATTCTTGACAAGTGTTAATGCCCAACAAGACGAAGCACTCAGCACACCGACCTTCTCTCTCTCTCCTGTCCTTCTGGACGATCTTCTTGAATTCCTCAACGCCGATCTGCTCGACCAACCGCGCCCTAGTCTCCTTGCGGTTGGACCTGCCGCGCTTGGAACTGGCGGCTCGACCTCGCCGTCTTGCCATTCGCCTGGCTTCCTGAGAGATGGCATGATGGTTCATATCATACGTACTGTAACGTTTCTGATTGTTGTGGGTGCTGCAGGTTTGATCACGTTCCCTTCGTCCAAACCGACGTATTAACGTTGGAATTGCAGTGGTTTTACGTGGCTCATACCTCGTACCAGGTATCATATACTAGGTACCGCTGTAAGAGTGGGACCACGGCGGCAGCGCAGCAGCAGAACGACAGCAGCACAGGCACAGGCAGAGCAGCAGTATTCTTAGGTAGACAACAGCTGTTCGAGTACGGGTGCAATGCTGTGCAGCAACAGCAAATATGCCATCGTATGATACGAGGTACCTGGTATGACATCATCAGGCAAGGCCGCTGTTTGCTGTTAGTCAACATCAATAATTGAGTACGTTGCTGAGCTTTGTGTTCACACCCGCACAGCGACTACAGCACTGCAGCAACGGTGTAGACCGTAATGCAATGCTTCCGGGATATCAAGCCTCCACTACTATTGTAGCATGTGCTCACCCGTTTTTCGGTCTTGGACAGACGTGGTCGTGGAGCCGGCTTGCTAAGGATCACTAGGCCTATAACCAAGCCCATGAGGCAGGCAGCGACCACAGGTGTGGTCATTGGCCTCCATACCATCATTCACGATCGTAGACACGCGCAATCAGCGGTGCAGAAGGGAAACCAGAGCCAAGTCCCACTTGGGGGGGCTTCTCCCCCACGCTCTACTAGCAGTCAACACTGTGTACCTGTACCGACTGTCTTGCAATTCTGGCCCATGTTTACGTTGTGTTCGCTATTATTGCTCTAAGGGTTTCCATTAGTTGCTGTTGGCGTTATTTCATAGGTCGCATCCATGGCATCCATGTGATGCTCGCCTACCGAGCGGGTCATCGATGTTACTGAGTTTCCAGCTCCTGAAGGCAGCGTACGGATGCATTCCACAAGAAGGAAGTTGCTGCTTCCCCTTGCTGCGGCATCTATGATATCGCTGCCGACTTCCGCTAGAGCGCTTGCGTTCGCGACGAGAGCAGCGGGAGGGGTGCGGGTCAGAGGTGGTTGCGCGGCTCTGGCGGCTCAGGCGGTACGACCAAACAGCAGCCGATACACAGCCCGCAGCAGAGGTTGGGGCTCACCGAGGATGGAGCTGGCGGTAGATAGCAGTCCTCTTGCGGTTGATGTGGCGGACCCCGAGCCGTTGGTGAAGACACCGGTGAACAAGCTTCTGTACGCACCGCCCAAGTTTACGCCAATACCGTACGAGTGAGTTGACAATGCGAACCGCTGGTAGTGCTGCCCATTGCTGACTTTTTGTGCATGATACTATGATACTCGTAGCCTCGAGCCTCGACATGCCGTTGGATCCTGCACTTGAGATTATACGTGGGTCAGTTGGTGTCGGTGCCGCTCCTTTATGCGCAGTTCTCAAAGCTCTGAAGGTGTTGATTGACATCATAGGTCAATGTATCCCGGTGAGCTAAAATGTTGGCATAAACTGTTTCGCGATGTGAACACGTATGATGGAGCTCTACCAAGCGTCTCAGACGAGCGAGATATAAAGAGTACGTACGTAAGCTGAATTGACACATGATACTTGGAGCGTTGCGCTTGTACCCGGGATAGAAAGGTCGTAGCCAGCCGAGCTCTTTGTAGTCTGAAACCATCAGCCAAGCACCCCGCGGGGCCAGTGGGTGGTGGGTGGTGAGTTGTTGCTGCTCTGTGGCCTGTTGGCGTGCCTTTTACTTCCTCGTTAGTTGACAAAAAATTGAAAATTACCCCACGGACTAGGGCCATTTCTTATACAGTCGGATTAATCAGTCGGAAACGGCCTGTTTCGACTGAAGCCCAAATCGGACTTTCTTAAGCCATTTCTTACACAGTCGGATTCCGCCAGTCGAAAACGGCCCTTTTCGACTGGGCTTTTCCTCGACTGGATTCTTCTGGTCCTTCTTCTTGTCGTCAGTAGAGTCGGTTTTATAGTTTTTGTGCTCTTCCTAGAGGCGGTTGGTGTGAGGGAGTGTACTGCTGTATGGCAGTCGAAAATCGGTTGGCAGCTCTGTGCTTCGCGCCTTCTCCGCGAGCAACGCGTGATTCGCGCGCGACGAACTTTCGTCCAAGCGGGTTGTTGGCGTTGGGCTTAGCCGAAAGCCGCCAAAGCTACGTTCGTGGCGTTGCACTCAGCCGAGAGCCGCCAAAGCTACAGCAGGCGTAGCCGTTGTTGGCAAAATGACATCGATATCGCGCACTGATGCCGTCGTGTGATACACGCTGCTGGCGAGCGGAGCTAGGAGTGCGCCACGCTGACTTGCGGCGAGAAGCAACAGCAGTGATAGCCAAGGCAGTGTCGGCGCTGTTGTGTGATACTGCTGTGTGGTACCTGGTATGGGTGTGTGGGCGTGTGGGGGTGTGTTTTGTGGTGGGATGAGCGATGCGATGGGTTCAGAAAACAGGTGTAAAACTTTTTCGACTGAGTTTTTCGACTGTCAGATCCAGTCGAATCAAGTTTTCCGACTGGATCCCCCAGACGGAAAACTCAGTCGAAAAAAGTTGAGTCGAAAACGCCCGCTTTCGACGGTGTAAGAAAGCCTTTGGGCATCAGTCGAAAAAGCCCGTTTTTGACTGACAAATCCGACTGTGTAAGAAATGGCCTTACACAGTTGAAAAAGGGATTTTTCGACTCATCTTTTTTCGACTGAGTTTTCCGACTGGGGGATCCAGTCCAAAAACTTGACTTTTTCGACTGAATCTGACAGTCGAAACTCAATCGAAAAAGTTTTTACACCTGTTTTTTGAACCCATCGCATCGCTCATCCCACCACAAAACACACCCCCACACGCCCACACACCCATACCAGGTACCACACAGCAATATCATACAACAGCGCCGACGCTGCCTTGGCTATCACTGCTGTGTTTCTCGCCGCAAGTCAGCGTGGCGCACTGCTAGCTCCGCTCGCCAGCAGCGTTTATAACCCGACGGCAGCAGCGCGCGTTATCGATGCCGTTTTGCCAACAACGGCTACGCCTGCTGTAGCTTTGGCGGCTCTCGGCTGAGTGCAACGCCACGAACGTAGCTTCGGCGGCTTTCGGCTAAGCCCAACGCCAACAACCCGCTTGGACAAAAGTTCGTCGCGCGCGAATCACGCGTTGCTCGCGAAGAACGCGCGAAGCACAGAGCTGCCAACCGATTTTCGACTGCCATACAGCAGTACACTCCCTCACACCAACCGCCTCTAGGAAGAGCACAAAAACTATAAAACCGACTCGACTGACGACAAGAAGAAGGACCAGAAGAATCCAGTCGAAAAAATCCAGTCAAAAAGGGCCGTTTTCGACTGGCGGCATCCGACTGTGTAAGAAATGGCGCCCGTCCAAAATAGGGAAAAAAAACGAATAATAAACGAAAACAAGAGAAAAGCAGTACCTGGTATTAAATAATAGTCGAGTTTCATTGGTCAGATAGCAGAACTAGCAGTAGAGATCCCGATAAACCCATTTTGCTTTTTCGTTTTTTTTAATCCCAACACCTTTAAAATAAGGGCCCAGAGTACCGAGGAGCACGAAAAATCGTAATTCGGTTCTAGTTTTTGAATTTCATGCAATATACACGAAAAAGTCGGCTCTGCTTCTTATCGAGGAACGGCGTAGTGTGTTTTATAATTAAAAAAACGCGAAAGGGTAAACGAACACCCGTGGTCAACGACGGAGGCGAGCGATGGCTCGCGTCCTCCCCGGAGCGCCGCGGCTAGCGGCAGATTGTTTTCGCCGGCAGCGGCTAGGAGGCTATGGCTCTAGGCGTCTCTTGGATGGGCTGGCGCCGCCCTTCTTCCCCACACGGGCAGCAGCAACGGGGATATAGCGGTCGAACTTCTCGGCGAAGTTGTGATGTAGTAGTTGGTCGTGCAACTTTGGAGGTGCATCGCGATGAAGAATAAAAATTGGGTTTGCGGCGGTCTCGATTGTTTTCGAGGCGTCGCAGGCGGTTTAGGCTGTGCTTAGCGCCTTCAGAGGCCGCGCTGCGGCTGCTCCGGTGGTCCTGCCTCTCGCAATGGTAGCTTCTCGCCTCTCAATCAGCCGACGACATGGGACCAATTCGCGTGGCCGGCTTCGGTTACATGGAACATGCCATGCCTAGGTGCACAAACTCCCCAAATTGAATTTGATTTTCGACTAAACTCGACCAAATAAGTCCTTTTTTGCTTCATTGTGGAATTTGATTTTAAAAAAAAAACTGAAAATGCCTGCTGGGTGATTCATTTTTCGACCAATCAGATGCAAATTTAATCCAATTCTTGAGAACAAAAAACGAATTTCGATCTGGCTAGTTCCTCGTTAATCTGGGCCCTAAACGAAATGGGGGAAAAAAAAAAGCGAAATATGGGATAAACAGCGCGAAGAGGAACATAGGGTGACCGGTTTGTAGGCGCACGGTGGTTGGGGTAGTGCGTGAGGCTGCCACGGTACTTGTCCGCCGTCGAAGCCAGCATGTATGGGTGGGGCATGACCAAGGGGTGGCCATGCAAGAAACCAAAGGGTCACGACGTGGCTGTGGCGATATATTTTTCGATGAAGGTGCCACCGAGTAATCCAACGGTTGCCGAAACAACCATTATGACCAAAACAACTTCTAGAGCACTCCCAAGGGAGCGGGTTGGACGAGCACCGGCTACTCTCAGGGGTGCCTCGGATGTGCAAGTTGGGTGTGTTCATCTGCGTCGTTGGGTGCATTCGCCGCGAATCGGTGTGCTGTGGCAGTTGAACTATTATTTCAAGTTGCACCGCGAGTTTAGCGTGGGGATCAATTTTCAGTTTTTCTTGTTTTTTTGTATGTCGTTTGGAATGAACATGCTTTTTTTATAACAAAACGAAAGTATCTTCCCTTTTTCGTTTTTTTTTCGTTTTTTTTTCCTGGTTTGGACGGGCCCTAATTCCAATTCGTCTCCTAAAACGCGGGTATGATATAGTTGTGCGTACCCAAAGAACATGGCGATGGAAACACCAATACCTTCACCTTAATATAAAAAACATGGCGTTTGTTAAGCTTTATGAATCTGAAATTAGTCTTTGAATGTTGTGCTCGTTAGCTCCAAGCGGGGAAGGTTTCAAGCTATTGTATTAGTCTCCCAACACAGGGTAGAGGCAAGTCGAGAAGTGAGCCCGTGTCGAGAAGAGCTTACAGCCTACCATCAAGAATGCCAGCCAAGTACTAGGTGTCCCACAATAGCCCAATAGCCCGAACCGGCACGAAACTGATAACTATCTGTCATACTGAAAACCCCAATCAACACCTTCCCGGATTCTTCACATGACAGTGACGAATCGACTCAATTCCATCACCTGAAACGAAAAAAATGGGAAGAGGAAACTCATCCTCACGAGCGAAAACCTTTTCCATACTCCCACTGATACGGTAGCCACGCCAAAACGATAAAAACCAAGGCTAAAAGTTAAAAGTACAATGCCAGAAATCGCGAGGCACCCCGTTCCCCCGGACTAAAGTCTCCTTTTCCCTCCTACTCCCGCAAGTGATGCACAGATCGCGACGGTAATGCAAGGTAGTGCATGTCCTTTTTCGCATGGCTGAATCATACCAGGTACAGTTCGTTTGGCGCTTAAATTACTCGAAATAGTTGTCGCTAGCAAACCATAAAAACCGAAAACACTCCCTTTCTGGCTTTTGTTCGCTAGCTCCAAATAATCAAATAAAGAAACAACAAAATGCCGCCACTGTCGACACGAATAGCCTAAGCCCTTCCAGCTACGAAAACTATTCGATCATCGCAAAAACATTTATTGTTTCACTCCTCCATTCCGAATAAGTATTTGCGAAATGATACTGCTGTTGGTAGAACAGCCAATCAACCATGAATATGCTCACCCTCCTTTATTTTGCAATCAAACAGAAGACTACTGCCAAAAACAGAAGATGCCCGCAAAATTTAATACAATCAGTGCCACCATCACTACCACACATCAGCGGTACACCTCTCAAGGTGCACCAACGTACCCTTTTCTCCAAATCGTCATCGTATGTATCAGCCCCACCAGGCCCCTTCTGGTCCTGCCTACACCAGAAAAACACTACAAGTTTTTCGGATTTACAAAGACTGATTTGAACATGAAAACACACTTCAAACTACCAGGCGAAAAAGGCCACGTATACCACCCAGAACGACTCTCAGATGATACTATCTGCGGGTCTCCACACTACCGCAAATATATTATATACCGGTAACGTCTACCTGGTACTATCTACGGGTCCCACACTTGCCGCAAATAAGTAAACGTCACATTCGACCTAAAAACGGTATTTCGTTCGACAGGTGTTTTCATCGTAGAAATGAATTCAGCATTCATTCTTATGGAATCCCACCAATTCGACCAGACCTGCTCCCCCCCGCGCCGTCGTGTTGCCAGATCATGAAGCTCCGGCTGACGAAAAAATCAGATGTGCTCCCTCCATGACTTCTCCCGCTGCTGCTGTTGCTGCTCCGTATCATGGAGTGCATGCGGCCATGCCGATCGATTTGTTGCCCGGACGAAACCCCATCGTTATTTGGTACTGCTGCAGACAGCCCACGGTTACCCCGTGTCCTTTCCTACCACTGTTACCAGCAGCAGGAAGCACGTGGCTATTACGCCGCGCAACTTTGCCCTACCAAACCACCCCCCAGGTAGGATGCACACGGCTGGCGGCCGTGCGATCTCTCGCGGAACATGCAGATAACCCCATATCTGCTACCTCCACAACCAACGTTCTGAAGTGGAGTGCGTAAGGCAAATGATAACAAAAACAAATGCCATGCAACTTAAAACCCTCCGCTCGCAACACACGGCCGGGGTGCCTACGGCTGTACTTCCGCCGTAGGGCTTTTAGCTGCTGCTGTAACCCCCCCTGGCCGCTGTATGCGGTGGGGATGTGCTAGGTTATGCTACAACGATGGACATGAGCTGCTGCTGCTCCCTACCTACGGTTATGCTCCGCCGTAGGGCCTTAGCTACCACTGCTGTAGTAGCTGCTCCCTAAAAACAATGTCATCACCATAACATCATCTCTGGGTCAGAAGACAACTCGCCTATCAAGCTGCCCTCCCTGCTCCCTCTTCTACCATCAAAGAAATCACGACGATGGCGGTACGCCATCTCTCCCTGCCATACCAGCGATGGCTCTCTCCTTCTCCCCGCCGGACACCTCCTTGCGTCTTGCTCCTCGTCTCCGCTGGTTTCCAAAAAGGCTGGCTCATAAAACACGGCCCTTCCCACCTGCCTCCCTGTGAGATTTGCCATCCTCCGATCGCCTGCGCTTTCGTTCCTTCAGCATCTTCGAGAGCATGGCCCTGTTCCAGTACTGCTGACCCGTTGATCCCCCATGGGGCTAAACCGAATCGGTTTCCTCTAGAGTGTTCGTTAGCTCCAAGCGGGGTAGGTTTCAAGATGTCATTGTATTAGTCTCCAAACACAGGGTAGAGGCAAGTCGAGAAGTGAGCCCGTGTCGAGAAGAGCTCACAGTCCACCATCAAAAAGCCAGCCAAGTACTAGGTTTCCCACGATAGCCCAATAGCCCGAACCGGCGAACCGGCACGAAACTGATAACTAACTGTCAAACTGAAAATCCCAAATCAACATGTTTATCCTTTCATCTACATCCAATCACACTTACTATACTCTAATGTCCCACTCTGAATATATAAAATCGTCATATTTCTCCCCAATTACAGGCTGCAAAAAATATTCCATAACTTTCCGTATCCAGTCTCCAACCTCACGACGGCAGCAGTGTCGTAGATGCTGATCAGACACCCACCAGTTTACTCTGGTCTGCTTTATTCGTTTTGCTTTTGTACTCTCCGCCGTGTCCTTATCTCTCTCTTGAATGACAGCTTGTCTCCACCAAACTCGCTCTCTCATACCCGCATGTAACCCCTAATAAACATGCCTTTCGAGTATATTGAGATCCGTTCCCACTCCACAAATCCCAGACTTCCCACGTACGTTCAATCTTACACATGGAAATATCAAAACCTTCACCCTGTATCATACCTTCCCAAGGTCTTTTTTTTTCTACACGGACCTCATGCGGCCGGGCGTGGACTATGAGGGCTATAAAATCGTCAAGGGCAGTGCCGACCTCCTCGATGACACCTGCCCGGTAGTGCCTCAACTTGCGCCAAGCCCCAACATTTCATTCAGCAGAAGCATCAGTGTCGTGGAGTATTCCTGTTTATTTACAAGCTTCTGGTTGTGAACATGGTTACACGATACGGTACATGAAATCGTACCGTCCAGTATTTTGAAGGAAGCACAGTCCACGTAATCCACGTAATAACGCCAAGCAACTGAAGTTTTTTTCAGCCGGTCGCCCTCAACGAAAACACCACCAGGTACACCAGATCTCGGATGAGTACAAGACACCGTACAAAACTGGTGTGTATCTGTCGGCAATTTTCGACGCCAGAAAAACCAATGATGCTCTGGTGATGCTACAGATATGCCAAAAGGAATAAGAGTACCTCCGCACACGTGTCGTTTGTGACCCATTCCCTGCGCCTACGGGCCTCGTTACACGCGCCCCGTTCGCTACCGCCACTACCGCTCTAAAGTTATTTACAGGAGCTAACAGTTCGGATCGAAAGTCTCACAAACTTGGGGGAGGGCATCGCGCGAGAAGGCGACACTAAATGGGTGGTAATGGTGCCGCACGTCGTCCCCGGGGAGCTGGTGAAGTGCAAGGTTTTCCGCAACCACGCCAACTACTCCGAGGCCACTCTGGTGAGAGAAATGTCGCACCGGCGGAGTTGCCTTGTGCTTGGTGAGCGTTTTGATGAGCGTTTTGAAGAGCGTTTTAAAAGAGCGTTGGAGTGATCCCTTAAGAACTGCGCCACGTTTCGGAAATAAGTTTGTTTGAAGTTAGAGGGGAGTACGTTTTGCGGTAGTGACACGTTGACTCTTTTTAGAACTGCGCATATAGTATTTCCCACACAGATTTCAAGTATATCCTCTAGAACTACGTACATTGGTCCAGTTCTGAAGGGGCTAAGGCACCCCTCCCCTCCCATAGGCTTTGGGTGCATCTTTGCGGTTGTGCTATGTGCTAGTGGCGGGGCTAGATGAGGCGGCTTTCACAAACGCTACCAAGGCTGCCAATGCATAACATACTTTAAAGTATGTAGCCAACTGGAGCAACGCGCAACACGTGTCACACCCCGTTGAACGTGGGGAGCCTCCTCAGACATATTTATTGCTCTGACAATTTCACGGTCGCTCTTTCTGGCGGCCCATTGTACTCGCGATGCCGTTGTGAACGATGCTGCATTGCAGGTGGAGGTGTTGGAGGCGTCGCCCGATAGAGTCGAGCCGGAATGCCCGCTTTTTGGCTTGTGTGGGGGCTGTCAGTACCAGCATGTGAGTATCAACCGGCAAGAGGCGATGACACTATTTAGTTGTGTAGCCCGAGGGACGGCGCGAAATGACTGTAAGTTGCTGTTGTCGTCACATGCACTCATCGCCATAAACTAGTCCGTGCTCGCAGGACAGGCTCCAATAACTCTCGAGTCGTGGAATACCCCGGACTGAGTACTTCGCGTTGCCCGACTGATTGACATGATGGGACTATCAGATGTCGAGCACGTCAACAGTCTGAGGCACACTGCCCCAATGATCTAAGGCTGCTTCGTAGCTCCGCATCCTTTTGAGCGGTTGACCTTAGGCTCGATGTCCTGTTAATATTTGATTCGTGTAGGCACATCGTGTATCCCTTGAAGTCAGCGGCAAGCACTGAGCAAAGGGGACAAAAATGTACTGCGCGGAAAGTAATTAGCTCGTGCGGACATGGTTGGGATCCTCGTTCGACGGAAGAGTTCGAGTGGGGAGGCTGCTGGGCACGGCGCTTGAGACGATCCAACCGTTTTTGAAGGCAAGGTAGTGGGAGCAGACGTCTATTATGTGACCCCAAGTTTGCCCCTGAACGAGGTCGGAGTGATGCTAAGAAGTTATCCCATAGACTGGTGGGGGTAAATATTCCTAGTTATGTGAGCATCGTCGCCTGTACAGCGGCTGTTTTTGTCGGCGTTTGCTACTATTAATACGAGTTTTATGGTTATTTTTATGCGGTGACGCAGAGAGAGCAATCGCAGTAACGCGCATAGGGTGCCAGCTAGACTCTGCCACTCCGGCTACACGAGAATTTTCGCGCTCGCTCGGCTACTATTATAGTGCCGTACCGCACAGTTTACATTGCTCACGCACTTTTGGTTGGACTCCATTCTGGTATTCGTGATAGATATGTTCTGTTGCATTGCCTCTTCCGCAGATGTCGGTTTCGGCGCAGCGGGAGTGGAAGAGGCAGCAGGTGGTGGATTGCCTCACTCGTATCGGGGGGATGATCAACCCGGACGTGAAGCAAACGTTCGGAACCGGCGAGACGTACGGGTACCGATCGAAGCTCACGCCGCACTACGACACGCCCTATAAGGGTCGAGTCAGAGAAATAGGATTCCAGAAGTGAGTGACGAGTCATCTGGACTGGTTATCGGCTGATGCTTTGTCTGGTATACCGTTTCTTACTGATTTGGCGTGTTGCTGTGTATGCTTTTGATAGTGTAAGCTGTGCTGTGCCTCTTCGGACTGCTATATAGCGGCGTTGCGTCTGCGTGAGGAGAGTCGGCCTTGAGGGAGGGTGTGGGCGTGGACGCCTCGATGTTTGCCGAGTGGGCATAGTGCAAGCGGAACGGCGAGGCCAAAGAGACGTCGGTACTGCAAGGAGTGGTTGAGGGGTTGGGTTGTGTTTCCCGTACCGTGCACAGCTCGATGTGGAGTAGGTGGGGTGGTGTACTTCCCTTGCTAAAGCATACTGTGGGTAGAAAAATTAAGTTGCCGCTTATTCGAGTATTTGACTTATATTTACGTATGACTTCCGGTGACAAAAATTGCTGATGAACGCTATTATGGCGAATCTGTTTTGGTATCCCCTGCTTAGCTCCCCCCCCCTCCCGCTCCCCCCTTGTTTCGCATTCAGGGTGAAGTTTCCCACGGTTTTCCACGGGATAGACCTCGCAAACGTCAACCCCAGCAAGGTAGTCGACGTGGAGCGATGTCACATCGCGACTGATGGTATCAACGCTGCCCTGCCCCCTGCGCGCGAGGCCGCACGAAAACGTGTGGATGACGCCTTCTCCTCTGGGCAGGGAAAGCGCGTGGGAAAGCGCGGGGCTACCCTGCTGTTCCGGGAGACAACGGAACAAGGGACGGTGACAGACAACACGGCGGACGTGTCTGAACGTGTCGGCGGGATGGTTTTTAACTTCAAGGTATGGGTGAGGTTTTCATCTTTCTGGTTATGCTGGTTGTGCCAATCTTGGCTTCTTTTTCCAATATATTCGGTGTTGACAAAAATTCCCCCGTACTGCATGCACGTGTGATGGTAATAGGTTTAATTTCGGCCATTTTTTTCTCAGCCCAGTAAGTACACCCCCGCTCTGCCCCCGCCCCCACCGCGCGAATCCGCGACATCATCGCGGTATTAAACAGGCGGGCGAGTTTTTCCAAAACAACCCGTACGTCCTGCCCCACATGGTGGACTACGTTGTCTCGCGGGCCAAGGAGGGGGGGGCGAAGAACCTCATTGACGCTTACTGCGGCGGAGGTCTCTTTTGTCTTTCCGCCAGCACGTCGTTCGAGCAGTGCGCCGGCATCGAGATCAGTCCCCTTGCCGTGGATTGCGCCACGCGTAATGCCGCGCACAACGGCATCGAGTGAGTAACACGGTAGCTCTAACCCTTTTAGCACTGCAGTCCCGTTGTGGGGGAAAACACTTGAAATTAGACTAGGGTAGTTTTAGGGGTGGGAAAGGGCTAAGAAAATGCGAAGGGTGCGACCCGGTGTGGGTATATTTTTATTTTATTTTTCGTTTACGGCGGATTCGTTTTTCTTGTTCACGCCAACCCCAGAAGTGTTTGCGTGAAAATTCCCTGAGAAGTGGGTATCGGTGGCACACGCGATTTGTGATTGCACCTCTTGTTGCTACGTACGTACCTGGTAGCACTCTGTACGGAAATATAAGGTATGTTTGGGTGTTCCGGTTCGTACCCCGACGATCATTGTGTTTCCTTCCAGGAGGGGTGGTGCTAGTTACACCTGTGGGAGAAATATAACGCATGCGCATAAATCACTCCGACGTCCCCGTCAGATACAGTAGGCGCTGCCGTCCCACGTTGTAATTTTTGTGCCGTCCCACGTTATCATTTTTGTGCCGTCCCACGCAGCAGGATGTTTATGTGCTGCAATTTTTGCGACCTTTTTTTTTTTTCAAATTGAATCGATGTGATTGTTTCGCGCGCGTTGTGTCGCTGATGCTGCGGTAATTGCTCGAACGTTCTGTCGTTCGCCGTTTGCTATGATGCCACCAGCAACTGCCTCTTCCTCGCTGGAACAGCGTCTAATATATTCGCCAACGTGTCCTTCGTGCCCAGCGAGACGGTCATCATCGTCGACCCTCCCAGGTCGGTAATCAGTAAGCGACCGTGTAGCTTGTTGCTGGTGGTGCTGTGGTGTCGATGAATGATCGCGATCGGTGCAGTGCAACACCCGTCGCCTTCACCGGCGGTGACTGCCGTCAGCATGAAGTAGCAGTAACCCCTCACCGTATGTATTTTCGTGGATTTGTCCGAGGTGTTCGCTGGCGGCCGTACCACATGAACACATCGAATTATTTCATACTAGTTCAAGACGTTGCTTAATTTCCACATACAATGGAGACGATGTTTGTTCAGCAACGCAAGTGATCGGTGTGGAGAACACGTAATGGGTGTTGATCGTCGTTTTGCGCACGTGCTTGCCGCTGGAAAGTAAGCGAATCGTTTCCCATGTTGTTGGGGGGAAACTCGGCGTCTGGTCCATCGGTTGTTCGCGACAGCGCACTCGTTTGTTTGTTTTTGGACGCTTGGACCGATGTTGTATGCGCTGCATGTCTAGCCTGCCCCCGCACGTAGACGAGCGTTTATCGCGGACCGCCTCAACAGCCGACGGGGCTGAAAATGTGGTAAGCCTCTATTCATACAAGGGAGGGGAAACGCTGCTGCCTTTGCGGGCGTGTTTTTGCGTTCCGCCTCTCTTTTTTTTATGGTATCACTTCACTTTGCGCTGGCGGTACTTGTTGCGTAGTTATTGGCGCCTCTCTCGTTGACCTTCCTGGGTTTGTTCTTTTCGCGCTGCAGGAAGGGCTGTGACGAGCTGTTCTTGGGGCAGTTGTTCAAGTTCCGACCGAACAGACTGGTCTACGTCAGCTGTGACCCCTCCACCCAGGTGCGACATGCATATATATTATCATGAAACGATGTGATGGACATTTGAATGCAACCTTCTGGAGTTCGGGAATGGTGCCTTTCGCACTACGAAGAACATCTTGCGACGGACGTGTGATATCTTTCGATTCGCCGTCGTTGCTTGAAACCCGCTACCCCTACAAGTAGCGGTTATGTACGATTGTTTTTTTCCCTGTCCTTACCGGGTGCGACCCACACCCATTTTTTGTACGTTTTTGTTCGGCAATGGAAAAAATCAGGCTCGCGACGCGAAGGAAATTATGGCGAACGGATATGAGGCGGTGGATATCCAACCGTTTGATCTCTTCCCGCAGACAAGGCACATCGAGAACATCATCACGTTCCAGGACACACGGGAAGCTTGAGCACCAACGTTGCGAGGCTTGATTTTCTTTGTTTTATTTAGTTATTTTTCGGTTTGTTATCACAGCTTTTTTGCGGCGGCGATTTCTCCGGTGCTCGTGTAGAAACTCACGTGGTAAAGCGCAGCCTCATTGTTATAATTTGAATTGCTTGTGCTATTAGAGCACGATGGTTGACTCGTGCACGCGGAATGTTCGTCGCGCTCCTGTAGTACTTGCAACGGATTTCGGGATCTACGATAGCCTTCTTTTCGCTGTGTGCCAGGATGATGGGGTTGTCATGTATAGACGACCCGTGCGCGTTTTAGCTCATGCGCGGCATGATCGGTTTTGCAGAGGTTTAACTTTTAGTACAGATGAGAATCCTCGGACTGCAGGGCAACGCGGTAGATAGTACCAGACCCCCATTGATGCTAGGTTATCTATGGGGGGGTTGTTACGTTATTGTTACGTTTGTTTGCCGCCCCACGCCTGTTGCGCGGCGCGGCGCGGTGACCCATGTCGACGATGTCTTAGGCGTACGCGGGTTTCCCGTCTAATATAGTACCGGTAGCCCTGGTATGCTACGGTTTAGTAGCTATAATACGCAGCCAATCACCTCAAAATGTAGGCGTCAGTCACGTCTATTGTGTGATGCTATCTGACATGACCCGAACTACCTCAACCCCTTTTTTAGAACTGCACCCACGTTTCGGAGGGCAAACTACATAGATATGCGTGGTGTTTTTTTCCACTACTGTAGTAAAAGGTTTGTTAACAGCTTCCCGATTCCCCCCTCCAGCGGACGCCAGAGGACCATACATATCCTGAGTGCAGTCGAGTGCAGCCTGAACGGCGAAACTGCAAGAGGTTCACTTGAAACCAACCGCAAACAAACCGTGTCACACCGGATTACCTGATACGACTTGTGCGACGTACGAAAACGGTGCACCCGAACTCTCGAGGCCACTCATTTAAGGAGGTCCATGCCCTCAACACAACACAGCGCAAGAACTGACGGCTGAAACATCACGAAAGTGCGACTCGGTGAGCAACCCAACCCCATGGCCTAGCACTACTAGGTAATACAAGCTGGGCCGGCCAAGAAACGCATAATCCGTCAGTCGGGCATATCTTTTGAACGACAGTGACCCACTGCAAACTGAGCATATCCTCGTAATCAGCTAGATGCGGTGGTCATTGTAAGCCCTCCAGCTTGAGAATCTGCGAAGTTGGCGCCGAAAAAAGTGTTTGCCACTCACGTTTCCTAGTTTGAGCATTTTTTTTCATGATTTGTTTGTGTTGCTTTTTCTAAAATTGCTCGAAATACAAAGTGGATGGAATTGGCTTAATTTTTCTGGGCATGTACATCTTGGGACGAGGAGTAGGGACATATGCTTTCCATTTCATGGGTCACTTCCGTTCGAAAGTTATGGAGGAATCCCTGAATTATATGTAAATTTGTATGCAGAGGCACTCCGGTGGAAACTTGGCCATGCACCTCTCAATTTTTGAAGTTAGGACCTGAAATTTTGACACGTGATTTGGACCAAGCTCACCAAAACAGTACTTGGCGAGCTCGAAAAAAAAAAAAAAAAAACTGCCGACATACGGCCTGCTAAAAGTTTTCCATGATCATGAAATGGACGAAAAGTCAACGGATTTTCATTTTGTTTTTTGAGCTCGCCAAGTCATGTCTCGGCGAGCCTGTTCTAAATTGCGTGTCAAAATTTCAGGTCCGAACTCGAACACCTGAGCGGGGCACAGCGATATTGGTTGATTTTGAGCGTCTTGGCCGGCCCAGCTTGTACATGGAATGATAGTTCAAAAACCCGACGAAATTCAATAGTTTGTTAGGTAAGGAGGGGCCCCGTCAGTCTGTAATGGTTTGGCCGAAAAGAGGTACTCTTGTACCCCCGAAAAAGGTGGGAGCCCCGTCCGTGAGTAATGTTTTGGCCGAAAAGAGGTACTGCAGTACCATAAAAGAGGTGGTAGCCCCGTCAGTCAGTAACGTTTTAGCCGAGAAGAGGTACTGCTGTACCCCGAAAAGAGGTGGGAGCCCCGTCAGTGAGTAATGTTTTGGCCGAAAAGAGGTACTGCTGTACCCCTAAAAGAGGTATTATACCCCTACCGTAGCACGCATCGTACCCAACATTGGCTCTACTCCTACACAAAACGAGGCCAGCCTCTGCGGTCCGTGAGTACACTGCATGAATTAGAAATCAATGGTAAAAGACGACACACACCGCCTGCAAGCAGCAGTAGCAGTAGATCAGTCCCCCCCCTACGCCTCCGGCCATTGCTGCGCTTGGTCTGCGGTGGGACGTCGAGAAACTGTAGTAAATGGCAGAAGCGTTCATCATTTCCTGGACATGCTCGGGATCCGCACACCGGAGTTGCACACATTGTTATGGTTTACGGTTGTTGGTTGTGTTCACACCAAATCATCGCCATAGTCTAATTTGTGCTTCGCCTTCAGCACCTACTGTACTTGTAGGAGGTACATACATCGGAGTGCGTTCGTAAATATCTGGAGTCCCCAAATATCTGCCCCCATGCGTTTCACGTCTCCTTCCGCCGGTGACTGGGCCCGGCAAAAGAGGTACAATCCCTCGGCCGAGGGCGGCCCTTCCCCCCACCGAAAAAACGACTGCTTGGTATATAGGTTTTACGACAATCCAGCTCCACAACACGAACGAACAAGCCCCCGACTCCGCGCCGCATTACATGAGAGGACTGCAGCACCACCGAGTCACCCCAGTCGACAATCAAAACCGTCCCTGCATCATACCCAGCCAATTATTCTGCGCATCAAACTCCAGCCTCGCCAGCTCTCGCACGGTCGGTCTCAGCATCGCAACATGGGCCGCCATCCTGTCTCGGCTATCTCTTCCCGCTGCACCCCCGCGCGCCTTCGCCCTGTCCTCGAGGGGAACAGTCGGTTGCGGCGCGGCATTTGCAGCAGGCAAGGAGTAACCGGGGCCCAACTCGGCGATGGGCGCACCCAGGTGTTGTTCGATGGCCTTAAGCTGGCTAGGCTCGTCGAGCCACGTGGTGCACCCCCCCTCGGCGAGGGTGGCGCGGTTGGTGCAGTTTCTGCCTCTGTCGGAGCATTGGTGGTACCACACCTGGGCGGCAGGGATAACGAGGAAGATGAGGGGGTGTGGTGTACTCATTTCATGCATAGCCGCAGTCTTGAGGGGTAAGGGGCCTTCATTCGCACGGGCAGCCACCAAATGAGTGGGCCGTCCAAGATGGAAAAATCCCGTAGACAAACAAAGCAGTACAAAACAACACCCTCAACAACAGGTTCGCCGCGCGTCAAGAGAGGTAGATGCGAGCGAGTTCGTGTTTTTCGATTTGCGAGAGTGACGATACCGCTATTTTCAGAGAGAGGGGGGAGGGTCCATCTCTGCGTCTGATCGCGAAACACAAAAAAATTAAAGCACCATCAACTCCACAGCCTTAATGCAATAGCTAATGTTGTAAGACGTGCTGTCTATTTCCCGCGACTAACAAGACGTACAGACAGGCAGAGAAGTCCCGTCTCCAGTCAGCTCCGAATACCACTCCCGTACCTTCTCCGTCAAATTCTCGCAGGCGACGATGGACACCGCCACTCCCTGGCACCCCTGTCTCCCGACACGGCCCACCCTGTGGACGTAGTTTTCCACCTTGTCCGGCAGCGTCATGTTCACGACGTACTTGAGACCCTTGACATCCACCCCTCTCGCCGCGACATCGGTGCAGACCAGGATACGGACATGGCCATCCTTAAAGGCTTGTAAATTGGCCTACGGGGCGACGACGACAGCCGCCCCGTCCAACGGCGAAGGGGCGAGGGAGAGAGCAACGATTGGGGTCAAGCTCGCTCCGATGGGATCGAAAGTATACGATCGCTCGTATTTCATCACTGGTGGCGCTGGCGAGGTCACGGGACTCCAGGGTGCAGAGGCATCGTGATTCCAGTATATCGTTTGCGTCGATCCCGAATCGCGACCGCATGCGCAGAGGGTGGCCGGCTGGGCCGGGGAGGACCCCGTAATTTGTTGTTTAGATTTGTTCCCGCGCAACTTGGAAGGCGTGAATCTACAGCATTTGCCACCTTGTTGGCGGCACATTTGTACCACGGCGCCACCGCTTTCGATAACCTAGTATGCTACTCGGTCAGCGCTTACTCTTTAAGGGTCAGCGCTTACTCTTTAGGCTATTAATAGCAGGTAATCCATTCTAACTGACAGTCGGCTTTGGACAAGACTTTGCTCGGAATGCGGTGGAGGGCAGCGATCGAAGGAATCACCTGTATTGAACAAAATTCTCGCCTCCGCCACAGAACTACCATCAAAAACGTACATTAAAAAAAAATGCTCCCTCCGAGTCCGCGCAACACGGAGTATTCCTTGCAGCTAAGACGGCGGGGAAGGGCAGGCCCTTCTTAACTCGCGACACCATCGAAAAAATCACTCTAATTCCAAGTATTTTGTTCCGAAAATTAAAGTGTAGGTAGATTTATACAAAAGGCGCCGCGGTTTTTCAGGCATTAATGTATGGGGTGCTGCTTGCAGCTACTTATTCGCCTAGATTATTACGAGCGAATGCGAGCTTCCTAACTTTGACGACGCCAAAATTGGGACCCCTTTCGATTTGCCGGTGGCGTCCACCGCCCACCCACGCACACCAGTTGGGGAACAGCTGCAAATACTCTGCTGCGCGAATCCCTAGCGACAGTTATCTTCAAGCGAGTTACTCTTCTCACCCGTCGCTGAGTAGTGGGTCGCATGCCGGACAGCACCCTGCACGAGAAGGGGTTTTCTTTGGCGCCTGAGGACCGCTTGCCACCGCCGGCCTCCGTCAGAAAGTTCTCGAGAATATCGCAGTCCAGGTTGGTCCTGCCACAACGAAAAAAAAAACACGAAAATCAGCCATAGTAGCCTCTGTCGAAAGGTAACACAATGCGAAGGCATTGGTTCGGATTCACGGCGGTATATCTTGACATAAAACGTGACGAGCAGTTGCGGCAACCGCAATGGTTCGACTTCAACGCCGCGCTATCGCGTGTCGCGGAACGTTGCAACCAGTAGCAGCGTATATCTTTTTCAACGGCGGAGCACACCAAAGAAAACCAAGCCGAGCGAGCGGTTTCGCTCAACGCACTGCACGAAAACGTCCTACAGTCATGCCCATGGAGCACGCGACGTGCACCACCGTCGCACACAGCTCCTGTGCATTGCGCTCTTGTCTTATGCGGTTGCGTTTATATTGGCGATAGCTTTCCCGGCTCTCTGATATAGTCAAACGAGGTTTTCCTACGATAATTGGGATCAGCGAGAGGGGGGGGGTATACTCAGTTTGTGCATGGTCGTAGTCGTATGACCATAGGCCCTCGCATCCCTACTATGCGTGACGGAGCACGTCGGGTTTTCACCAACCAGGCATACATTGCTTGCACCAATCGCGAAGCGCCGTGAGGTGTTCGGCGAGTTGCATGAAGGGTGAACCGCATCCTTCCAAGAACCGCTCGTACGACGGATTTCGGCACCTTGGGCATACTTTCTCGCTTATAGATGACAGCGCCAATGAGTTACTTTGTTTTCTGGTGCAGCCACTCCAGAGGAAGCAATGGGTATTACTATGTAACTGCCTCGTGGGTGCCTTACCATATTGACACTATTAATAAGTGATGCGATCATCCCTCTCGTGCTGAGTTAGGGTTCTCCACCCCGCATAATATGATCCAACTCGACAACCACTATGGTGACCGCCAAAAAAAAAAACGGTACCTTGGTTGTCTAGCTCACGCAGCGATTGACATGTTTTACAGCGTCGTTGCCAACCAACGCCAACCCCAATATACACGCAATGTTTTACAGCGTCGGTGCCAACCGAGGTTAACTATTATATACAAGGCGAGGGAGGGGGGGGCATGGGTTTGGTCCTACCTGCAGAAAACCATTGCTTGGTCCATGGCCAGAGCTTTGACGATCCCCAACAACACCTGCAGTCGACGAAAAAAATAGCCGGCGTGAGGGTGAAAGTTATTGAAGACATTTATTTACTTGTCTCGCCTGTTGGAGCACACCGAGAGTGTGTGATTCCCTTGTACGCTGCCAGCGATCACGCGTGAAGGAAACCTCTACACCAACGCCAATACCAACAGCAGCAACAGTAACAGGAACAATACCACCGACCAACAATAGAAACAACAACACCGACCTACTGCAACAAAAACAACAACAACAACAACACCAATGACAACAACATCTTCGGACGATCTGGCGGGCATCAGCCGTGTAAGCTATTCGACCACATGTACATGCCTCCCCATCACCGAAACGTCACCGCAATTTTAACGTGGGCTAAGCTTCGATCGAGAAGAAAGAAACAGCGTCGCAAGCTTGGGACCCTTGACGGTATGGGCGTATCATGAAAACGAAAGGTCATGCACATGGGCATGGGAGGGGGGTGGTACTCATTTGTTGCTTGCCTTAAGTCATTCTACCATTGACCACGCATCCCTTTCGAGACGGAGCACCGTTCCTACTCCTAATATAGACACCTCCAACATTTGGGCGCTCATTACGCTTTTTCCGTATATTACATGAACTGCTTGCTTATGCTATCTTCATCCTGTTTCGCCGTCAGCGTCCACCATCTATCTCCAAGAATAGCAATCGTTTTCGCGCTACTCTCAAACTCTTCCATGTCACACATCGGCATGGGGGGGGGCAACTGTCCAACCGATCAAAACGCTTCTAGGCGGAACTGCCCATGCGATCAGATCGATTCTAGCCCCGCGGGAGTCTCCATTACATCGCCAAAATTACAGGAGGCCATACGTTCAGCACCAAGGGCAAACCCATCACCACTACTACGACCGACGGCCATACTTAAACATGTAACATTTACAGCAGCTGACTGTTATTAGTCGCATTGCAGTGTTGTCATTGAAATTATCCGCGATTACACGAAGGCCCTCATGCAGGTGTCGACTCGACGCACACATCCACACTTTCCACCAAAATCCAAAAACTACGAAAATGGAGGCATTATTGGTGTACACGCGCCTTTTTCCAGTCGAAACATTTGGGGTGAAAAACTTTTACCTCACACATACCAGGTCTGTTTTCCGATCAACAACAGGTTTTCCTGTTTCGTTTTCGCAAGGCACATACACACCTGCGGTTTCAGGCGCTTGAGCCTTTCCGATCTCTGCTCTTCCCTGCCTCCCCACCCAAACCCCGCCGTTTTTTCCGTGTGTACGTGCACATTCGCCTCCCGCGCCGCCAGTCTAGCCGCCTCGCTATCGGGGTCGACCCTCACGACAACGTGCTGCAAAGCGTCCGGCACAGTGTCTCTTCCTTTCAGGTCCACCCATGTGGGCCGGTCGCAGATCATCTCAGACAGTTCCGCTATCTCAGGAGAGTGGAGGGTGGCGGAGAAGAACCCTACCTGACGTTTTTGATTGGCGGCATTGGGGAGGTGTCGGCGGCGGCGCTGGAAAATGAAAAATATGCTACTGCTTATTCGCCGGGCCGGTCGTCAGGAAAAAAACTGGGCCGCCTTCATTGCTTGGATTGGCATGAGCGTATTGGAGAGCGGGTGTGCGAACCCGGGAAGTTAGCGACAAGCGAGAACACCTACTTTCTACCTACAATGGGACCCGAAGGGTGCGCCGGCTAGCGTTGGGCTGCGAAAGCAACTGAGTTAAATCGACACACGACGCGTATGAAAATACGTGGAAGTGTGGTGAGCTAAAGCTTTATTTTTCCCCATCCGCCGGAGGATAAAAAAAAAAAAAAAAAAAATCTACTTTATGAAAAAAATCGCTAGTAACGAACTGCTCAAGTTTCAACTATTACATTCGGTTGTCTGAAACAACATCACGGAAAACAACCTGCAACTTCAAGTTTCCAATGCCACCGTGTGGCAGCCGCATGTAGATCTTCATCAGCTGCTCTCGGGTGTCCGGCGCAAGCAAGTTATCCGCCTCGTCCACTACCTGCTCAGAAAAGTTCATCGTAGTCCGGCCAGGTCGGCGCACAAGCGACAGCACCACGGGACAAAGCGTTACAGCAGTAGAGGCGGAAATCAAACCGGTGATAAGCACCGGCCACAGCTTTCGTCAAGAACTCCAAATGGCCAGCACGAAACGGACATACGCTGCACCACTGTAGACACAATGTTGTGGGTTCGTGGAACTCCACAAACCCCACGAAAAACACCCCCCGCAATTTGCGCAACAGCACATAGACCGGCCCCGAACATACGCGCAGGCGCCAACTCCAGCACGAAAGATCCCCGAGGCACACACGCTGGCCCCAAACACGCGCGCAGGTCCTGCCCGGAGAACAGTGGCCCGCCAGCAGCAAACCAAATACAAGCTTCATTCTCTCACCAGCAGCCTCACGGCAGAGCTGTCGAGAAGACCCTTCTCCATAAAATCGAGAATTCGACCGGGTGTTCCAACGACGACGTCACACGAGCTCTGCAAGAGCGAAATCACTGGTCCACGGTTGGTTCCGCCCACCAGCAAGGCGTGTTCTATGCGCGGGGAGGTAAAATATTTCTGGGAGCGAAAGGTGGCACGCGTGAGAAAGGAGGGGAGGGAAAAAATGAGAGTGTCCACGAGGGTGACACTTGAAAAAAATATATCCACATCTCGTGGACGTTTTGATATATCTCCAGGTTTTTCACGGAGGCGTGTGTGCTTCATCTTTTTTTTTTTTTTTTTTTTGCACACTTTCACTTTCCAGCTTCTGGACAAGCCGTGGTCACAGGTGTCATCCCTTCTCCTCCCCGGTTCTTGCCTTCAATTTTTATCGCGCATAGGGTTCAGCAATCCCACTGCTCGTCGATTTTTCAACGAGTGTTGCTAACTCACGCTCTCGCGCTTTCCGCAAGTCAATTTAAGCTCAAGAAAAAGTCCCAACGAATTTATACGAGTATGCACTCGGCGGGGCTCGAACTCACGAAACTGACCTATACCAGGCTCGAGGATAACCTGATACGCCACCGGGGCGACCGGCTTTCATCTAAGTAACCGCCGTAATCGCCTCGGAAATATTTATCCACGCTCTTACCGTTTTATTGGGATTGCGCACACGTCCTTCTATCATCACGATTCGAGGCCTGGCTCGCTTCAACTACTGCTCCGCTACTGTAGATAAACGTTTGCAATTCGCAGAGATCCCGCAGCGCGAATCACACCTCGGACAAACGAAAATACGGACGACGTGTTGCACAAGGGGGCAGAGCGCACCTTGAGCGTCTTCAAACAATCCGAAACCTGCTCCGCCAATTCTTTCGCAGGCTCCAAGATGATCGCCCGAGGGGTCCGAGCCGACGAGTTTGTCGAAGAGCCAATTACCGCGTGCTGGGGTGACGCCGACGCCAGCGGAGTTGCGCCACCACGCCCAACAGAACACGTCGCGAAGTTGAACGACGCCTTTTGGCAAGGGCGAAGGGCGCGACGCGGGCACAAGTTGGGTGAGGAAAGTGGTGGTAGGAGAGGAGAGGACACGCAAGCTACGGCAAGGTTGCACCGAAAACTGACCTTTGATCAAAAACGAAAGTGCAACTGGATGAACAATCCCATCACCTACAGCATATAACAATAGGTACCGGGTGAACCAACAATCATCTTGCAATAGACAAACGGCATTCGAAGTACTATTGATCCAATCGATATTTGTGATCTAATTTATACCATTGATCTGAACTGATCTAATTGATCTACATAGTTGATCTACTTGATCTAATTGGTCTACTTGATCTAATTGATCTACGTGATATTGATGATCTAATTGATCTACAGTACCTGATATATTTGATCTTCTTGATCTAATTGATCTCATTGATCTAAGCGGTCTAAGTGATCTAATTGATCTAATTGATCTAACTGATCTAATAAAGGATCCCCGTCAGTCAGAAATTTTGTGGCCAAAAAACGCTACCCCTACTGTAGCACCCGTCACCACCTGCCAGCCCGTCGGGGAATGGGAGGCTTGATGTCGTCACATTTTGTTCGCCGAAGTTGCGCATGGTCTACGACGCGAGAGTGATCGCCTCTGGCCCATGACGTCCAGCGGGGTGCACCAGGCACTATTGATGCCGTTCTAGCCAACGGGAGCGTGAAGTTGGGTGCCAATGGTAGAGCGAGAGCTCTTCGTCGCAAGCCCCACAGATACAAAACTTGCGAGAGACTTCGCGCGCGTAAATTGCGTTTACTGTAGAGGGGCCTCGATGGCATGGGTATCTCGAAGGGCGGTCAACCAAGAGTAGCGGGTACGACAAGGCTGCAGCTACACCAGAGGCGCACCACCCTCGGCCTGTGCAAGCGGGTCTCTTCGTCTTTCTACTTTCAACAACGCACGCACAAGCGCTCTCTTCCCTCCACGACCACCGTGTCTCAGGCTGCCGTGGAGGCAAGACAAAAAAACAGCTTCGAGTAATGTCTATACCTAGGTTTACGGTGCGGCAACGACAACGATTGCGACCTAAGGCATTCTACGCCGTCATTTGCCCCACAGCCACAGTCCTACGGTGCAGAACCAGACCGACTGACCTGTGCGTTCTTAAACGCGACGGCAGGGAAGAATTGTGCCGTCCTGTTGTCGGCAGCCATCTCGAAAGCGACGCCAAGCTCTCGTCCGTTCTTAGAAAATGACACCTGGCCCTGCGCACGTTTTTCATTGTCGTCATCGACACGCGGCAAGACGCGAAGGTAGTGTTAGTGTTGGATGTCGCACCAAAAAAGTCAATATGTCGGAATGTCGAGCTTTCGATATATCGTATCGAACATGTTTTATCCCTCCAACTCTTATCCCCGTCTGTAATTTATTGTTTAGATGTTGAACGCAACCCCTCAATAAACCAGGTATCGAATATTGAAATCATATCGATTTGGCTCTGTATTAATCGATATCGTATCGAACCCGATTCGCGGTCGACATGCCATCACTAGCGAGGGCGCAACAGTCAGCCAACGGCAGCCGGGCCGGGCCCACTAAGAGATACCGATATGTAAACAATCGACAGCAAGTACAGCGGTCTTCGGCTGGCGCTTTGGCTCACGCCTGCCGATTTCACCGCCAACCATAAAGAACAGGGGTGTACGTTACGGCGTGACACGTGATTACACGCAACGAAGGACTGCCGTGCGTAACAAAATGCTACGCCCCAACAAAATTGTGTCGCCTATCCCCGGTAGGAAAAAGCCTCCATATATAGTGGAAACCCCTTGGAAATAATGTAGCAGCGTATCATAGCAGCAGCGCCTCGTATCATAGGTCTGATTGTTTAGGACAGTCTACAAATATTCGGATACTGCTGTCGGCTTTACCCATTGCGGCTGATGGTATCAGCTAGTTGGTGTGATACGTTGGCATGATACCATACCTATAATATACTCAGTATTCAGTAAGAGTGGTACGTCGTATACCTGACACTTGACCATCGTACTCATGGAGCACAAGTAGTGGTACCCGTGTGCACGCATTTTGATTTATTTCTAGTTGTATTTTATTTTTTTTAGTGAGTTCATCATGGTTAGATTAGAAAACCCGGGGATCTTTACTTTTCATCCCCGTTTTTTTGCTCATCCCCGTTTTTTTGCCGTCAAAGCTGTACGTAACAATAAAGCTGATTTCCCGTAATTTGCAGCAACAATTTCCGCAAGTCTGCCGTAACGTATGTACATCCCTGGTAAAAACAGGATAAAGAGATACCGTACACCGTACGTACTCCTCAGCCACCGTTGAGAGCTACCGTAAGAAACGTGCTCGACCTTGACACGCACTGTCGGCGGTCATGTACTGCACGGGTTCCTTTCTCTTCGGACGTTGCCTCGACCGCACCGCACACAGCCTCCAGCAGGCATTGAAGGTGTACCGCGATGAATGATGCTTCTCCCGGCGCTTGCCGAGTGCCCATCGTATACAGTCAATGACCAATGCACATCTACAAGCCATTCCGAAAATCTATACCTGGTACTGCACACTCCGTCAAACATCATCCACCAACTATCAACCATCACCCCTTTCGTCCTCTTACCCATCATCCATCACCCATCAACTCTTCGAGGCGTGGATACTTCCGCGGCCTTCACTTGCGGACACACCGAAACACAACACAAAAGAACCTTACCACTTTCCGCAGACAAGCAGAGAAACGCCAACCAACGACAGCCCCAAGCACTCCTGCAAGACTCGAACCAAGTTAACCCTTTCAGAACTGCAAAAATCATCCCACACTCATTCCCAGCAAGTAGCTCGCAGAAACGAGGGTGCTTTTTCTACAGGGATTAAGAAGGTTCAATTCACCTTCACAAGATCCAGCGTACACCCCACGCTGTCGCCCTTGGAGAAAGGCTCCCCATACTTTTCGAACTGACCCCGGTGAGACTTCATGCCGGTGCTGCCGAACCCGTAGCTGAAGGCGTCCGTACCTATGTTAAAGTTTGCACCTCTCGTCGCCCAGCCGAACCGGCAGATACCCTCATCGTCAACTGTCCCCTGCGAGGTACATAACGGGCCAAGGGTAAGAGTAGGATTGAAGTTAGCCTAGTCGCATTTCAAATAGTTTGTCCCTAGGACGGAGGCGTGTTTGGAAAGGTTTGAAAGGAGTTAACATGCGGAGGCAATGCAGCTTACAAGAGAGAGGAGGGATCCTTGGCGCACAATAGTACATTGGACCAATAGTTACGAGGGAATGCGAAACTCTAGTTTACAACCCACCAAAAACTAGGGACCCCTGTCTAATATAGGGATCGTTCAACCTGGAACATTATTCAAAAGTGGAATATGCAACCACCGCCAACGTCAAACACGAACGCACACGAGATGACGGCAGTTACAAACGTCCTGCTGCCCGAGTTCTTAGCGACAGCAATATAATATAACCAGTACAATACACTGCCGTGGGTATCATGGGCAAATTTTTCTCAGACGAGCAGCTGCTAGATGTGAACTGGCGTGTCGGTTTGTCCAGCTTACTGACTGGCTGGCTGGGATGAGTGACGAGTGTGCGATCATCCCGGGCAGCCAGCCATGTACATGTTTCGACGGCATCGTCACCATTACCACCCTGAAATATGATGAATTGATGCTGCGGTGCAATGAAGGTACTGTAGTTATAACAGCAGTGGTGCATGCGAAGTGCCAAGTAACGGGCTTCGACACTTCCGGGTTCCCCATATTATGAACGTGTGTTCCCATTAGTCGCACATTCTGTGAACTCGAATGTGATGCAGAGGAGGTCGGAACAGGCCGACTGGCTGTTGAAGCGAGATGTCATCGGCTGACGACGTGAGATGCTGTACGAGTAGATTGTGGCGACTGTACGGGGGCTATGGGAGGAAGGGCGCGTCACCACGTCATCGTATAGGTATCATACATGTGCTGCAACAATGCTGCTCCTGCTGCCCCCGCGGATGGTTGGAAGAAGATCATGCGCGAGCTCGTACTCGCACAGCAGCTGCATTGTTGAATCATATCGTACCATACGAGGGAAATACGGATTCGCGAAGCAGTATGACGACTGCCGTTGTGCAGACATTCAGACACAAGACTCGGATACTGCCGTATACAGACATGCTTCTAAATATCTCGGCAAGTAACTCGTCTTGGAATAACTTGATTAAAAGGCCCTGCTTGGCTCTCAGCGCTCCCACACGGGACACGCCTCCTCCTCTCCGAGAACCTTCCCGGCGGATTTCTTTGCGTTCCTTGCTTTCTTCGCCTTCCGTGTTGTTAGGGACTGCCCCAACACTAACTTCAACACAACATCTTCAGCACTGATTGAAGACAAATATCCCCACACCAATTGCATTACATTTTTTCCAAAATACAATCAAGATACATATCGCGCGAACTGAAGGACACGCCAGTTAGCGTTGGATTGCAAATGCAATTGAGTTAAATAGACACACAACGTGTATGAAAATACGTGGAATTGTGGTAAGCTTAAGCTTGGTTTTCCCCATCCGCCCGAAAATTAAAAAAAAAAGGACGAAAAAAGGACGAAAAATATATTTTTCAAACTCAAGTCAAAAAGAGTCAAAATTGAGCAAGATAGCCGTTCCCACACTAAAACCAACATAAAAAGTGCCGATAAACACAAATAAAAGCAAGAACAAAAAGATTGTTTGAATACGTATTATACATACAAGTTTATTTTGCACGTATTATATGATATGATACGACACGGTGTTCGTAGATTACATTACATGTTCGTACATGTTTATTTTGCACCTGTTTCTTCTCTTCAAATCACACAAGAAACACACCCACCCGCAGCTCTTAGAGCTACAGCAGCAAGAGTAGCATGTTGCCGCCGAGCATACACACAAGGACAGAACAGCGCAGCACAGCGCATTCAGTCCTCAAAGCCTCATAATGAGGCACGCGAAGCGTGCAGCGCGAGCCTTTTTTTCTTGGTTTTGCAAGGAAAGAAAGCCTCTTCTCATCGGATCGCATACGAAAGTAGGGTACCTTGAATTACTTTCTCGGTTTGTGTGTGTTCATGTTTGTTTGAGTCGACATTTTTTTCGGCCACGTTTGTCCACCGCTCTCAACGCACACGGCATCAAGGCCAGTTCCGACGGGTCCTGTGCACGCACAAATAACAGCCAACCTTTCTCGTGCTGGTTTCGCTGTAAGTCGTCGAGAGTTCGTCGAGACAGGTGCGGAAACGTGTGGTTTCACAGACACCAAAACTGGGTGTGCAGCAACGTGTGATCTCACAGACGTAACTGGGCTACGTTAACATACGAGTTTAGTATTGGTTTCTGCGATGTTTGGTGATCGGAGATGCAGATTGTCCGCGTTCAAGCACCCCACCGAAAAAAAAGGGGAGAACTATGCTGCTGCACGAGTAGATATTTTCAGGAGGTCGGTCGACGAGAGGCAAGTACAGCGACACTGACCTGGCTCTGATCGCGCGTGCTGTGCTGCTGTTACTACCGCTGCTACATCGTACACCTTCTGCTTCTGCTTTTGCTTCTGCTGCTTCTGCTTCTGCTTCTGCTGCTTCTGCTTCTGCTCCTGCTGATTCTAATGCTGCCCCTGCTACGAGTACAGCACCAGCCGTACGAGTACATAACGTAAATATCAAACAGCGTGGATGTTCGTTCGCGTTGGTTGGTTCAGTTCGCATCTTCTACTACTGCTGTCTACCAAATGACAAGGTATGCCGCTTGCGCTGTTCTTTCGATTGTTCTCCCCCTATGTTTTCCGTACTCATCCAGCATCGCAGACTGGACTACTGCAGGTATAGAGGCCACGCCTCATTATTACCAATTACTAGTATTATGTACCGGTACATACAGACGTGTGTACTGTTGCTGTGTACTCAACTTTTTGGTTTCTCGTTCTTCATTGAGTGTCCTCTCTAGGTCCTTGTTATTTTTCGCAAATACCCGTACCAGGTACTGCCGATTAGAAAGTGACATCGCCAGCGAGCACATAACACAACACAGGGCAATAAGCTCTGCGCAAGCAGCTCTTGGCGTTATCCAATTGCTAGCTGCACCAAATCATGGGCCTCTTCTTTCTGCCGTCGTACTGTGTTGTATTCTTCCTTGCGCGAGCGTAGCGGGTGGCGTCAGCCGCCCGCGCAGCGGAGCCCTTTGTACGTATCATACAGTACTCGTACGTACGTAGGGCGACGGGAGTATGCGATGCGAAGTGCGGTGCGATTGATAGGGATTTGAATATAATCGTATTGTTTGTGCGGTCGATTCGCGCCATCCAAAGTTGACTGCCGAGCATTTTGATGCTACCATCAGTAAAGCAATACCCCCACACCACAACAGTACTACACCTCGAAGCAGTGCACGCCACCGCAGACTCCATTCTGCCCTCGCACGCCCACCCACATAGGCTCCCGGGACTGGCAGGCCAAGCCATCCGCAGACACTGCAACATTCAGATCCTTATCGGCCTCGCTCATTCGCCAACCGCCCACGAGTCGCTCTGCAGCAGAAGGATCATCTGCACCTTTCTCACGAGCAGAGTTGACGCCCTGTCGAAGGCGCAAGTCCTCATGGACGATCTGCAGGAGGGGAAGGCCGAACGCTGCCGTCTTCCCGCTGCCTGTCTCGGCCGCTACCATCACGTCGCCCCCGCCCAAGATAAGCGGGATAGCCTCGTCCTGCACATCTGTCGGCAGCAAGTACCCAAGGTCATCCTTCACAGCCCGAACAAGTTCGGAGGCAAGCCCTAGCTCTTCGAAGCCACCAGCCATGGGCAGTTGGTAATATCAACAGTACGCCTGTTCTCTATTCTCCGTGCCAGGTGCTGGTTGCAGCCCCTCTAGGTTGGGTTGTGGTACCAGGGACGGGGGATGCGCCGCGTTTGGGTTGAACGGGGTATAACAATATGGCACACGCCTCCGAGGATGTTGAAATCCTTGAAATACTACTCACTTCTCTGGCTCTGCTATATGATGCGACCTAGTAGTTGCGTACGTGGTGTCTGCTACAGAATGTGGAGCGCTCTCCGCGAGAGGCGTGGAACTGCTGAAAGGGCCGTGAAGTCGAAAGCTGCGACAGCCATGGTTGTTGTCGCGTTGATGTCGTCTTCGGCAAGAGTTGAGGCTTTCAAAGCTGCTGGTGCTGCAACGTCTGCCCACATGGCACGAGCACGGCTCAGTGCTTGCGCCGCAGCGGCGGAACCAACCAGTAGACCACAACAAGCTGAAGCTAACAGCTCGCATGGAGACCAGGCAAGGAGATCGCCGAATGGAGAGGATTCGCGCGGATTTTTCGAAAGGCTGGGTAGTCCGAGGTACATCGCTGCTCCTATGGTGGAACACTCTGAGGCTGTGAGTTAGGGTCTTGGTCCCGTTCCTTTGACTCATGCGTCCACGCAATATTAGGATACTACCCTCCGAGTGGCCTGCTTCTTGGCAGTTGAGGATTTCACGTCCATGAAGTTTTCTTGCTCTCTGTTCTTGGCCCTGCAGGTAAACAGGTCATGGGCAATACCTTGGGTGTCCGTGGGATTATGCTCGCTATTTCCTCGCCCACTACAGCTGTCCCACTTGTTTACCTAAAAGGGGTAGACTACAGTATACTCCGGAGATATTTGAACGAAAGCGATCAATGTAGAACTACGGGTCGTTCCTAACGATAACGATACCTACAGCATTTTATAACTAATTTTCAAGGACGCCAGCCGTGAGTTCGACGAATTTCAGGTCAATACTCATCTTTGCAAGCTGGGTTAGCATTTATTTCAGTTTTTGATGAAATTTGAAATTTCGGCATTTTGTCGAAATCAACGAGGGTTGAATCTTAACAAGTACGAGCCTCAGTTGGCTCGCAAAACGATCGTCCACCCGGTACAGAACCGTCATTTTAGCAGCAACGCTCGCGGAAGTCACCCGCGTGGTTGTCCCAATGGAGTCGGCCTTACTCGTAGGCAGGTATCGGTGCCTTGGGGAGTGAAATCCATCACCAACTCGTCGCGCTACAACGCCCAACGTGACAAGAGTCTCAGCTGCCGCCGTCAGCAAGCTCGTTCGGTCGGCCGCCTCAGTGCGGTCAATTTGTCATATCGACGACGAGAGCTCAGAAGCTCACTGCGCCTTTTGCAATCAGCCATGACCTGCCAATGACCTTGGGAACGACCCTGCTCAGTCTCGTGCGCTCGCGAGTGGTGGCACAGCTCGAACGGTGCGGCTGCCCGATCCTCTGCACCCTTGTACCTAAATTTTAGTTTGTTCCTAAAAACTGAAAAACTTGGGCAATTTCTTACACTGTCGGATTTGTCAGTCGAAAACGGCTTTTTTCGATTGAAGCCCAAGTTGGGCTTTCTTGCACAGTAGCCGAAAAATGGCTTTTTCGACTCAACTTTTTTCGACCGAGTTTTCCGACTGGGACCCAGTCGAAAAACTTGGCTTTTTCGACTGGATGTGCCAGTCGAAAAACTCAGTCGAAAAACTTTACACCGGTTTTTTTAACCCATCGCATCGCTTATCCAACCGCAAAACACACACCCACACGCCCACAAACCCATGCAGCAGTATCATACAACAGCGCCGGCGCTGGCTTGGAAATCACTGCTGTTGCCTCTCGCCGCAAGTTAGCGTGGCGCACTGCTAGCTTCGCTTGCCAGCAGCGTGTATCACACGACGGCAGCAACGCGCGTTATCGGTGCCGTTTTGCCAACACCGGTTACGCCTGCTGTAGCTGTGGAGGCTCTCGGCTGAGTGCAACGCCACGAACGTAGCTTTGGCGGCTTTCGGCTAAGCCCAATGCCACCAACCCGCTTGGACGAAAGTTCGTCGCGAGCGAAGCACGCGTTGCTCGCGAAGAACGCGCGAAGCACAGAGCTGCCAACCGATTTTCGACTACCATACAGCAGTACTTCCTCACACCACTTCGAGGAAGAGCACAATAACTATAAAATCGACTCGACTGACGATAAGAAAAAGGACCAAAATAATCCAGTCGAGAAAAAGCCCAGTCGAAAAAGGTCGTTTTCGACTGGCGGAATCCGACTGTGTAAGGAATAGCCTTAAAGGCCAGTTATTTCGGGATCGAACTTTTGAACTTTTCCCGAGATAATTTCGGGAAAAACGAAGCTTTCGGTAAACCGAAATAATAGCTTTGTTACGACCGACCTTAAGTACCATTTCGATGCGGCTGGCCGGTAAGGCTTCCCTGCCTGCTGGCGGGCCTTTCGTAGTTTTGTTGCCTGCTGACGGGCTTTTCGTAGTTTTGTTGCCTGCTGGCGGGCCTGTTGTTGGGCCTTTCGTTTCTTTTTGGGCCATAGTCTGCAAATCTGGGTCATCAGCTGCTCCCAAATGTTTTTCCCAGCAACCGCTGTTGCTCACAACGTCAGCAGGTTTCCTGTCGTACTTAGTGCTGATGAATTTTCACCGCTATACCACAGCGCCGTCGCCGAAGCTTTCAACGCCACCGCCGGCCCTCCCGCGCCGCAGCCGCAGCCACAGCCGCTGCTGCTGTTGCTGCTGCTGCTGCTGCTGGTGGTGACTACTGCGTATGTTTTAAAAATAAAAAATCGGCTGTCTGTGGTGATGACCTCGTCTAGCCAGTGCCAGTGCTGTGTGTGCTCCTCCTCCTGCCGGATGGCCGCTGCTGTAGGCACTAGTGCTGTGCCGCAATTCCTTCCTGGGCTATCGCCCGCCTCTGCGTCCGCCGCCGCCGCCGCCGCTGCTGCTGTGTGTTGTTGCTGCTGGTGCTGCTCTCACTCTCTTCTGTGCATGTTCCTAATGCGTGCTGTGTTTGTTGTGCTGATCTATGCCGTGCGTGAACTTTTCACAAAATCTCATGTTTCCTGTACTAAGCCCTATAGATTTTTCGCATGCCATAGCTGCTTAGATAGCCAGATGTCTCTGGATCTGTGGAGTTTTTAGTGTTTTTTCCGCCTCTTGTTGTGTTTTTTTCATAACCATGTACCACGCTGCTTGCAAAGTTGAGTTTCAACCATGCAACCGGTCATACTCAGCTGACGTTTTTCATTTTGTTCATGCTTTTTTGTTTAGTGTTACTGCTGTGCTGCTGCTGCTGCCGCTGTTGTTGGTGTCTCCTGTGAGTACGATCCTAAGAATAAAAAATCGGCCATCTGTGATTTGAGCTCGCCGAGTCAGTGTGTGTGCCTCCCCTCCCTGCCAAATGACTGCTGCTGTAGACACTACTGCTGCTGTGCCGCAATTCCTCGATGGGCCATCGGCCGCTTTTGCCCCCGCCGCTGCAGCTGCTATATTAGATGAAAATCATAGCGTTGCGTCACCCCGCCTCGGAAGGGGGACCTTGTAGTATGTACCGTAATACGCAGCTTGCAAAGATGAGGATCGACCCTAAATTCGTCGAACTTACAGCTGACGTCTTTTGAATAATTTTATTATATGTATTTGCAAATTAGGCGCATCACGCAGCTTGCAAAGATGAGCATCGACCCTAAATTTATCGAACTCACAGCTGACTTGTTTAGAAGATTTTTTTTCAAAATGAGGTACCCTAGTTTTCGTAGCGGGGCGTGCCAGCGTACGCCGGCTAACGCCTCCAATTCGAGTTGTGGCGCCTCCACCCACGCGCACTGTGTGGGCAGCATGTCAAATAGTTTTGTTCTTCCTTCGACGCCCCGAAACCGGGTAAATACGGGCGCTCAAAAGTCTTATCCACAGGCCACCCATTTTAGATGCATCTAAAACTCCGGGGACGCTGATATGTGTAAGATTGAACGTAGGAAATCTAGATCTTCATTCTTCCGCCCCCAATTTCGTACCTCACAGCAGCAGGTGTTCCGTATGTGCTAATCAAACACCCGACAGTTCCCTGTTCTCTGCTGTATCCGCGTTGCTTTGTGCTACCCGCCGTATCCTTTTCTCTTTCCTGAATGATAGCTCACCTCAACCAACTCGCTCTCGTACTAGAGTATCCCCCAAATTTACATGCCTTCCAACTATATTAAGATGCATTCCCGCTCCACAAACCCCAGATTTCCTGCGTTCAATTTTGCACGTTTGTGGAGCGGGAATGGATCTTAACATATTTGGAAGGCATGTTCATTAGGGGATATTCTAGTATGAGAGAGCGAGTTGCTTGAAATGAGCTGGCTGTCATTCACGAGAGAGATAAGGGCACGGCGGGTAGCCCAAAAGCAAAGCATTTACAGCAGAGTACAGGGAACTGGCGGATGCCTGGTCAGCGCAGACGAAACCGCTGCTGTTGTGAGGTGGGAGTGTTGAGGATGGGTGTTTAGACTACCACCTATCGAGGCAATGTTCAGTAGCATTGCTTGGTTCATTGCTGTACTTGTAGTCGTAGCAGAACTACTGTAGAAAGTAACACATGAGCGTTACAGCTGAAACGGAACTCTCTTCGAGGAAATGTTCTAGGAAAGCAATGGAATTACCACCGGTTCGACTACTGCTGTATCTTTGTCAGGAAGATCGTATCGTAGCAGGTAGTCGAGTTCTCGAAGCCAGAGGCTTCTGGAAGGAGTAGTACTCTAGACGTTGAGACGGATGACGCGGGTGACCCCACCTCATTCACTCCTCACTCTTCTCTCATCCTTCTATTCTTCCTCGTTAGTTTTCAGTGTCACCTGAACTCTGGAAACAGCAGTCCATTGTTCTCAAGTGTTTCTTTTGTTGGCCGAAAGGAGGGGCAAGAGCGACCGTCGGAGACCGACGACAGTCAGGCCACTGGCCGTGCGGCGTGGGATGCCGTCAATCAGGGTCTATTCAGCATACTGTTCTTTTCGACGGGCGGCTCAGCCTTCTTCATTGTACGGAGATTCGAGGGCACCTCGCTCGAGGATGGAGCAGGAGATGGACAACAGGCGTGGGCAGGGCTGCGTGAGAAATTCAAAGGGAGATCACGCGAAGCAACTCGCGCCGAGCATTCAAAAAATGAACAACAGGCGAATGCGTTCAGACCAGGACCCGGACGAGAATTTTACATCATGGATAGCTGTCGAGATCGCCTTAACGCGTGCGACCCACCAGACGGTCCCACAGATCGTCAGTATGATAATGTTTTACTGCAAGTCTACCGCCCAAATATAAGGCAATTCAACAAGTCCACCTAGAGAGAGGAGAATTCGAACTTGCCGATATCCGACGTATGATTGCGGCCATTTATGCAGATAACCTGGCCCGTCACGTTCTGATTCATTCAGAGGTATTGCGGGAAGTGGTGCCGCCATGCAGACAATGACCCGCGATCGCAATGACACCAAGTGCCACTTTTGTGGTCGTGTCGATCACTTCAAAATTAATTGCCCCCTACGCGTCAAGCAGCAGCAGGAGAATGATGCAGAGCAGCCACAGCAGCGTGAAAGGACAATATAATCATCCGCGCAGACAGCACCAACGAAATCGTGGAGGCGGGCGAGGTCCCGTGTGGTGCTCATACCACAAAACAATCTCCCATAGCGACGCCGACTGCCGCGCTAGGAGGCGCAAATAGGCTGACGGCAACGCTCACATTGCTGCAACCAGGCATTCGCGGATACAGGAATCTGCTGCGCTTTTGATCTTCCAGAAGAGGACGATCAGCCGGAACACCCCTTCATCTCCTTCACAGCGACGGAGGTACATTCCACGGCGGCAATTTCAGAGGAGCAAACCCACAATGAGGAAACGTGGCCATTCAGCTCACTGTCAGCATTGCGTCATTGGCCATTTGAGAAACGCGCCAAGCCCGCTATCTCTTTTGGGGTTCAGAAAAGTTGGACTTCTCTAATACTTAAACGGGGAAACGGACGGGAGGGTGGATCACTCTACGGTATGACCTCGATGGAGCCAGACCGGCCGAGATCGAGCGCAAGCCGCACGACAGCGGTAATGTTGTTACTGTTCTAGTCGACAGCGGATTCTCAGGCCACTACTTCGACGATATCATCATCCCCGATTTCAAACATCGTTTACAGGACTGCGCCTGCCTCAGTACGCCTAGCACGATTCTTACGGCTGGAGGAGCTCTGCTGGACGGCACAGCGGAGGGTGTCTTACAAGGCCTCACCACGGACGACTACGGAGAACATTACCTCGTGCGGACCGCAATCCTAGTTGTGGCCGGTATTGGGCGCAATCTTTTTTTGGTAAAAAGAACAGCGAGAAAGGGCATCGTTTCGATGTTCGATGTCAGCAAACCCAGGCTGGAGGCGGGCAACATTGCCTGCCACTTCGCGGAGAGAACGACGAGCTCTACTCCTTCAAGCTAGACCTCCGTGCGGATGGACACGCAGGAAAGGAGCTGGCGATGAATTCGATGACCAATGCCCAAGTGTGCACCGGCGGCCGGGTCACCTCAACAAGCGCAGCCTGGAGCTCATGAAGAGGAAGAACGGCAATGAGGTTGCATTTGGGGTTCTATGGTGGACTGTGACGTATTTGTGGTGGGGAAAAACCGTCAACTGGCTCACCCCAAGATAGCCAACCACGCCGCCATTAATGCGCCCTTTCAGCTCGTGTACGGAGATCTCATGGGCCCCTTCAAACCGATGGCTCATGGTGGTTGCAAGTTTGCCAGCAAGATCAACGACCAGTTCACCAAGTGGACCGCAGTCTACCTACTCTGCAACAAAGATCAAGCCCTTGCCTCGCTTCAGCTGTTCGTCACTTCAACCGTGATACCTCTGGGTAAACACATCATCAGATGGCGTGCCGACAAGGGAGACAAACTTACGGGCGACGAGTTCAAGGATTACTGCCTAGGGTCAGGCATCACTTAGGAATTCGCTGTCCCCAACACACCACAGCAGATTGTTGTATTGGAACGCGTCGGACGGACGTTGTGCAGAACAGTTCGCTCCATGCTTGTTGACAGTGAACTCCCGCCTTTTCTGTGAGGAGAGCTCATGATGACTAGATTTTGCTGCGTGAGGCGATCAATTCGCCAAGAGCACTGGCATCCAAGAATGGGGGAGGGGGGTTACGTAGTTATCGTACTATGGTCCGTAGGATAATTCCGTTTGGATTAGCGGATAACTAGTGCACTCGGGTTAATCAACGAAGTTCAGGGCGTGTTGACTGTTTGAGTGGCGCGAACAACAGTAGACTTGCTGAGTTGCAACCTGCTCAGTGTCCTCGGTCTTGGACTCGAGACACATTTTGAACCAGTTGCACTAATGGCTTCGTGGTTAGAGTCACAGCTCCTATAGCTGTCATTGTTTAAGCGTTAGGTTTTGATTCGGGTGGAATACACGGAATACGGAAATTATAGTTTTATTAATTGCGTAAGCAAGTCTGCATTACACCTCACTCAGTGGGAAATGACATGCGTCGTATCTCTGATTAGTGTGTAACTTGGTTTCAAGTGGAACATGCTATTGAATGAAATTCGATATGCTACTTCCATTGTGGGGGAGTGTTGAGGATAGGTGTTTAGACTACCACCTATCGAGGCAATGTTCAGTAGCATTGCTTGGTTCATTGCTGTACTCGTAGTCGTAGCAGAACTGCTGTAGAAAGTAACATATGAGCGTTACAGCCGGAACGGAACTTTTTGGAGGAATGTTCTAGAAAAGCAGCGGGATTACCACCGGTTCGACTACTGCTGTATATTTGTTCAGGAAGATCGTATCGTAGCAGGTAGTCGAGTTCTCGAAGTCAGAGGCTTCTGGAAGGAGTAGTACTCTAGACGTTGAGACGGATGACGCGGGTTACCACACCCCATTCACTCCTCACTCTTCTCTCATCCTTCTATTCTTCCTCGTTAGTTTTCAGTGTCACCTGAACTCTGGAAACAGCAGTCCATTGTTCTCAAGTGTTTCTTTTGTTGGCCGAAAGTGCCCGTTAAAACATCATTATACTTTTGTCCCGTGCATCTTGCACGCTCCTTCCCTTAGCTTAATTGCTGCCAGCGCCAGCCTCTGCGACCACGCCAGGTCGTATTGTCACATACGCCAATAGGGAGATGGAGGCGGAAGGTTTTGAACTTTTTGGCCATGTAGGGTGAACACAAATCACCGGAGGCAGAGGCACGTCGGGCGAAGGCGGAGAGGGCTGCACGTCAGGATGCGGATGCCGAGGCGGCTGCTGAGTGGGAAAGGACAGGTGTTGCGGTAGGAGGAAGTGGCAGAGAACTTGAGGGTGGTGGTGGTAGCGGAGAAGGAGGGGTGCAAGGGGCGGCGAGGTCAGAAGTGGCGATGGAAGTGTTGGAAGAGGGTGGTGTGGCTGATGTCATGAAGCAAACAAATTAGGTATTTGGCGCTTTGCTTTTTATCGCGATATTTGTTGGGGAAGTTTGTGCTTAAAACTGAAAATCGCGTGTTTTTAAATGCATCGAGGGTCTAAAACTCGAGGCGAGACGAACCAAGGTGTCATTTGCCACGTCCCGTCCGAGCACCAGAACAGCGTTAGTAGGGCACCAGCTGCCAGGTTAGACGAGGCACACACGCGGCATGGGCTTGAGAACGTTGCCTGCAACACAAACCTGGTTATCGCAGTATAAACGCGCGGGAGCCGCGATAGACCGTACTTTGGGGTAGCTTTGGATGGTTACGGTTGGGATAGGTTGGGGATAGACTCGCGAATCTAAAAGCGACGACAACGAACGAACGCAGGCAAGGGGGTGACACAGCAGAGCAGCAGCTGACTGCTCTGTGCTCCAACTGCTGCTGTGTTGTGCTGCTGAAATCAAGCAACAGACACATCTTGCACGGGCTGGAGAGCAGGGGGGCCGGTCTGTCAAAGGGCTAACCTAATGGTCGCGGCCGTTATTCATGATGCCGTGCTGGAGGCTAAGGATATCATCTGTGCGTGCAGCGGTTGTGTGTGCTGTTGGGCAGTCAGTGTGCTATGTGTGCTGGCATGTGGCTGCAGATGGGTCTCTCCCCTAGGCTCTGACAACTAAAGCTGCATCTTTCATCCAAAACCAGAACACAAAATCGCGATAACTTCGTATGTGCGGACTAAGTGTCGCGAAAACATCCCAACAGCCCGGGGTCGTCTAAAACTCGAGACGCTCATAATTCGTCTCTAAACGTCCATTATCGCGGTATTTCCGAGTTTTAGATGTATCTGTTATGTTCGTAAACTACCGGGGCATACCCCCTTCTCTGCTGAATCTCTACCCCTTTTCGTTCATAGACATACGTACGAATTCCTTGCCTGTGGTCTTTACTGCTGTGGCCGTTAAAAAAGTTGCCTTTTGGGCTGTACATACTTTCAAAATTGCACCTGCTGCCTGCAGCTGGGCCTTCCGATATTCTTGGGCTATAGGCTGCAAATATGTCAACTGCTGGCGGGCCTTTATTGTTTTTTCCAGTTTCTCAAGACTTCAGTTGTACGCCATACATACCTATATGCTGCTGTTGCTGCTGCTGCTGCGTGCGTCTTGCTCAACACAAAACCCAGACCGCGAGAGGGCTTGCTGTACTGTGCTGCGTTTTATCGTGCGGCTGTCGGGGTTCGGCGCCTCTGGAGCTGTCGCCGCAGCGCGAGGTGTACTCTCACTCGAGCACCCCACACAGCAGCGACAGCAACAACAGCACATCGCACCTGAAAATGCATCGGCCAGTTATACATAGCATGGCCACTGGCCACCCATCGGTGTATTTTCGTATTTTCCGAGAAGATATGGAAAAGTAGTTCAATTTTGAACTATCTGGCAAACGCCAGACGAAGAAACTTCAGGTTTTGCGCAAACTAGTATTCCAACAACGGATAATTTCCCAAATGCGCAAAACTTCTCTACAGAGTAGTCGACACCAGTTGAAGATATCTTATTTTTGATCAGGCTGGCGTTCTAATGTAAAAAGTAGGGTGTGTCCAACTTCGAAGTATACTATTTTCAGTGCAAAATAGGCCTTGGTCTTATTTTCATCTACATCTCGAGCCTGAAAGTCTTAATTGCCAAATTCAAAAGTGCTGTCGCGTACTGTACTGATGTAAGAGTTTTTTGTGGTCAAGATTGCATACAGGTATACCTGTGATGGCATCGTATATTTTGTACCCCTGGGAGGTAGATTTTCTTATGGTGCTTACACGACAAGCAGAGGAAAATAGTGGACTGCTGTACGCATCAAATTTGCTGAGCACAAGAACAAACAGAATACGACAACTCCGCTCACGTTTTGAGTGTGATCGCAGCTGGGAGACAACGAAGGGCAGCAGCTGAATATGTGCAGTCTATAGCCCAAAAAGAATGAAAGGCCCAACAGCAGTCGAATTTTTGCAGGTTTGTACAGGCCAAAAGGCGAAAGGCTGAAAGACAAATCGGTAAGAATGTTTTTTCCACGATTCGGCCATAACTCCAGCTTCATATCCAATCCAAAGTGCCCTACCCTGTGATGGACTATTTGGTGCTCTCACTACAGTGTGGCGAAGCGGCAGTAGGTGTGGTGACCTGTAAGCACCGCGACAATGTTGAAAATGTGGTTCCAGGTGGTTGGATTTTCTCTTTCTCGTACTGTGGCCAAGCTATTATTTTGCTGCTGTAACATTGGGCAGTACCCATGCGTACTAGTGCACGCATGAGAAGTGCAGCAGTGGTACCGTGTCATTTTGGAGAACCGTTTTTTTTTGTGGTCTAGCGCTACTAAACCGCAACGCAGTGTTTTTTGTACAAATCTGTTTGTTTTTGAGGCACACTTCTCAACCCAATTGCTGCGTCTGTGACTTCATCCCGTAAAGTCCACCACCCTGGAATACCTTCTCTGCCTTTATACGTGAGCACAAGATGAATCTTGGAAGGTTTCGTTCACCTTTACCAGCGCGACGGTGGCGGTGAAATTTTTTGAAACTGGCGGCGCAATCGTGGGAACTTGCGTAGCGGCGGTGTACGGGATTTACTACATGACCGCGGTATACCGGATGCCTCCAATTCTATCAAGACAGGCCAAACTAACAACATACCAGACGATGTAATGCCTTGGTTGTACCCTAGGGCGTGGGTTATCATTTGTGGGCTTCAGTGGGGACCACGGTGTCACTAAAGAGTTGTTGTTGTTGTTGTTGTTGTTGTTGTTGTTCTCACATTAACTCGCATAATCAAGTCCGTGGTCACAGGACAGGCTCCAGTCGCTCTGGAGCTGATGAATACCCCAGGGAAAAAACACAAACAAACCAAAGGTGGTACACGCATGTATCACAGCTGACGCAATTCATGCCTCCACCAGGAACATATAAAAGTGAAATCGGGAGTCAGCTAACAATGTGCCAGGTCCATACTCGTGCATACGTCACACTGCTCGCGCCTGAAAAACCGACTATACCGCTTGCCACCCAAGAAAGACTACCACGTATATATTGCACGTAGTACCTATCACTACGCATACGCACGACAGACGCAAGTCAATTGGAATGAAGAAACGAAGAAAAGAAAGGAAGATAAAGCAAAAGGAAAGGAAAGAAAAGACAAGGAAACCAAAAACGAAAAAGGAAAGGAAATAAGAAAAAAGAAAGAAAAGCAAGGAGACACAAGACAAGAAGAGGAAACGAGGAAAGGAAAAGAAAGAAAAAATGTCATACTAGCAGACCCTAGAAACTGACAAAAGACGGCATTGGGCTCATAGAGGATATCAAGTGCATCATCAATGGCATTGGGGAGAGAACGCAACATGGCGAAGAAGTCAGGGCGGTCTTACGCTATCTGTGACGGCCATTGGAAGGCCCACAAATTTCAAGACGATGATGGCCGGACCCAGACTTCAGTCTCTTGGGCATGACGCCCCCCCTTCCCCTCACCCCCCCTCTCCCCCCCCCGTCCCCCCTCCCCCCGGCCGCTTGGAGATGCCGACGGTGGATGGTGCTGCTGCAGCCTTTGCGCGTCGCTCTGCAGCTTTGCGTCTCTCCTTTTCATGCTAATTCCGCATGAACAACTAGGCTCCCTCCTCTTCTCGTCGAAATCATCGGCCGGCCTTCTGAGCAGCCTTTCGCCACCCTTCGAATTTCATTCCAAAGACCGACATATCCTCCTTCAGATGAGCCATCCAGTCCTTGTCTTGCCCCCCTGAGTAGCTCTTACCCCCAACAAGCTCCCGAAACATCATCCTCTGTGGCAGACGCTCCTCCCCCATACGTGCTACGAATCCCGCAAACAATATGCGCACTATCGCCTCTATGCTCTCGGAAGCTGTCTTGACAAGCGCGTCGGCGTATCATAGGATGTGGTCGTCGCGCTTCCGTTTCCGCCATCCGAGGCATCGGAGGAGCATGGAGTGGTGAACCGTCGTAGCCTGTCATAGTAAGGCTTGTTCGGGCTCCACGTCATGCAACCGTAAATCAGTGTGTCGACCACCTCAGCTTTCAGCAACCGCACCTTCAACCGTAAGCGCACACCCGGGCGATCATAGATTTCCATCTTGTGCCGCTGGAAGCACGCCCAGGCCCTCTGAAGACGCCGCGTTAATTCAATGCTAAGGTCTCTGTCTGCGGTGATAGCCCCGCCCAAGTACACAAATTCGATTGTTTGTTTGTATACCTGGCCGGCTGCATTGATTGTGAAGGACACCTTCCCCCCGCCTTTGGTTTCCACCCCACGTTATCTCTGTTTTCGCCTCGGAGACCGTAAGCCCGAACGACGAGCACGCAGTCACGATCACCGTCATCATCCTCTCCAGCCCTTCTGATGATCGCGATACGATGCCCGCATCGTCCGCGTACAGCATACCCCACAATCTCTGCACATCCTCCCCCTCCTTATCCCGCCGCCTGTCGACTTTGCCTGTGCGTGAAGTACCCTTTTTCTCGCCTTTCTCTTTTCGTTGGAGCTGCACCATATTGTCCGTGATGGCTGCATCAGCGAGGACGCGTTTCTCGGCCACACGCAGTACCGCCGTGAAAAACATGTTGAACAGCAGTGGCACGAGCACGCATCCTTGCCTGAGACCTTGCCCCACGTCGAACTTATCCGAGTACTCTCCATCATCCAACCGCACGCATGCTCGCATGCCGTCGTGGAATTGGCGGATGATGGCGAGCATTCTGTGTGGCACGCCAAAACGAGCAAGAACATCCCACAGAAGGGCTCGGTCGACGGAGTCATATGCTTTAGTGAGGTCGATAAAGCACAAGTACAAGGGGGTGTCCTTCTTCCGCGCCAGTTCCTGCAGTCGTCGTACTACGAACACCATGTCAACCGTCGAGCGTTGGGGTCTGAACCCACACTGTTCCTCCGGCAGAATGTTCTCGCGTTCGCAATAGAGTGCAGCGTGCTGAATGACCCAAAGGGATTGTGGGGAGCTGATTTTGACCAAACTTCGGTTTCAATAATATTTGACGCTATGGATTGTACCGCATTTTTTTTTTTGTGGGCAAAGCAACACAGTGTGTTGTGCTGATTTTTCCGAGAAAATACTGTGTACCAAGTGCGGAAGGAGGGTTGGATAGGTTCGTTTTCGTGTTTTCGCTCACGTCTCGCCCAATCTCGATGATTTCGTATGAAAAAGGTATAGTATCAGCCGTCGACGCAGCCAACTAACTGAGGGTTTATTTGTTATTCTAGGATTGCCCGCAATGAAAACGGCATCAAGAACATCACATCACATCTTGGTAGTAGGCAGGGTGCGCCCATGTCGCGGTGGGGATGCATATACTAAAATCTACCTGGTATGCCATTACTTTCCTGAATCTGCTTCTACTTGTCTATATTCACCTATAGTATCTTGTATCTACCTATCCTTACGTATATTATTTTACGACACGCCTGCTGCATCTATATTTTCCATGACTTACCTATGTAATCTCCCATCCCGTTCGTCATCCCTCTCCCGACAGGCGTTTCGATACCTCGTGAGACGGCATGGGTGTGACCTCTCGTACACGCAGATGATCCACTCTGGAAAATTTGCTCCAGATAACGCTCGTGAGTGTACCAGAAACAGTAGCAGTACAGTAATGTCGCCATTGTGCACTACGTACAAGGTCTCGAGGGTAGCTCTAGGTCTTTATCAACCAACTGAATTAAAATTGGCATAGAATACCGTTTACCGCACGGAAACGTGAAATTGTTCACTTTCCCCCCTCGTTGCGTAGAATATCCCCCATATCACAGGGCGCCAGCGGGCTCGCTTCCTTCTGCGTGATCTACCCTCACCAATGCGTGGTATCAAAGCAGCTCTACTACTGTTACTGCCGCCGCTAGACGTCGACGTAATACCTATCATACACGTAGACTAGTGCTTTACTTGGACTATGGAGGCGTGTATACCATGTGCTGAAAGTAGGAAACTCTTCATACCGCTTAATCGTAACGACGCGTTGTCGTGCCGTTCGCGTGACAGATAAATTTCGGGAAAATCGCTTCGACGGCGTAGACGACGATGAGGACCGTCCGTTGATAGCACAGTTTTGCGGCAACTGCCCGGAAACAGTGGTGAGTCGTGTACGAGGAAGGAGGGTCATGGGTCTCCAGCAGTGCTTGCGTACATTAGCAATATTTTTTCGTGGTTGCCGCCGGCCTTTCTCAATTGACGACCGTATGCGCGGGTAGTGCTTCTGAGTTTCCGGGCTGACGTGCCAACTGCGAACGCCAGCAAAGTTGCATGTGTTACGTGGAGGATATTGCGCCTAGAGGTTGTGGTGAAATCTCCGGCACCTTTGTCGCAGTAGATATGAACACGAAGACAGCAAATTCCAGGTAGTAATGCTGCTGGAGTGCTAGGTCCGTCACCTTGAATTGTACGGTAGTATGGCACGGTCTGATCACGAAGAAATGCGTGAGATAACTACTATCAGCACCATTTGGAACATATTGCATGTTAGGGTTAACGCGGGCACTTTGCCACTGCCATCCAAGCCTAAATGAGTCCAACCAACCTGCTGCTTGAGCGTCGCCCTCTTGACACGTTCGATACGCCGCACTCCCTGTGCAAGATAGCCCGCTGCCACACCAGCCGTTAAGCTCTCCGCAAGAAATAACGCCGTGAGCCTGCTCTCGGTTCGACAGGTGCGAGCTGCACGACACGTTGAGGGTGTTGTGGATGCGGTGGACTTGAACCTCGGCTGTCCGCAGAAAATAGCGAAGAAAGGCAACTACGGAGCTTTCCTTCTCCACGATCCCAAACTTTGTGAGAAGATCGTTGCAGGGATGAGCATGTAAGGTGGTGCCTGCCACGTGGGAATCCTGGAGGGGTACAACGCACTACGGAGCTAGGTTACATCACAACTACCGACGTTTCAGCTATACATATTTCGACGGTTGTCAAGGCGCAGCCCAACACCACCAAAGCAGGCAACTCTAGTTAGAGAGCAGTTTTTTGTCCTCCCCTGTACGGTGTAGCTTCTCTTCCACGACGCGCTATTGTTATGTTTCGAGCAGTTTCCCTCCGCTTGTGACGCTTGGTGGGTTGACAGGGAGTTGTCGGTCCCGGTGACGGTGAAGATCAGGGCCCTTGAGAAAGAGGCCGACACGCTAGACCTAGTCCGGAGGCTCGAGGGTGCAGGGGCTCAGATGCTCACCGGTAAGGTGCTAGTATTACGCTAGCCGTAGTATACACTACCATTGATGATGCTGATGATGATAATGATGATAATGATGATGATGACGATGACGATGACGATGATGATGATGATGAATTTGATGATGATTATGGTGATGATAATAATGATGAGGATGATGGTGGTGATGATGATGAGGATGATGGTGGTGATGATGATAATGATGATGACGGTGGTTATGATGATAAAGTTCTCACCTAAGCTCATTTACCTGCTATCTAGCTCGTGGTCATTAATTACTCAAACGGTGGGCCGATACTCGCCGGCGGTAGCGCACCTGATAGACTTCGTAGTCCGCACTATTATCGCGCCGTACTCCGTACCCCCCCCTCGAATGTCCACCAACTTCCCAAAACGCTCGCTTCTCACTCCTCATTCAAGTGCATGGGCGCACCGTGCGTCAGGCGAAGACCACACAGGGGGTGGCCAACTGGGACATCATTGGGAAGGTGAAGAACGCCGTGTCGATCCCGGTTGTTGCCAATGGAGGCGTAGAAACCTTGAGGGATGCCGAGCAACTGCTTCAGGCGACTGGAGCGGACGCGGTGATGTCGTCCGAAGGTCTCCTCGAGGACCCTTCGCTGTTCGACAAGACTCTCACCCCCATGTATGAGCTGCAAGGAGTCGAGGTACGCTGCTTGCTGCCTCTGGTTGCGTTGAAAGTAGTTGAACCGGAAATGCAACTGCTGTACTCCTCCACCAATCAAATTGTCGGTGGGGGTGGGGGGGAGGGGGTCATACTCATTTGTTGCTTGCCTTAGTCATGCTGGGGGGGGGGGGTTAATTAACCAATTTGAAATGCTGTACAGGTTTGGATGGTAGGTATATACTTACCCGCGAGTCGGATGCGCATGGCTCTAGCACTATTGCAGCCTCCGCGTGCTTATTGCGAGAAGTCACGCCACTCGCTTGGTAGAAGGATCGTCGGCTCCGATGTAACCCGGATAACGTTGTTGAGATTGCTCTATTGCTCTACAGTACTACTGTAGGTGGCGGGTGGCGTATACATCTCGTGCTTGCCGTCGCCGAGTGTTTGCATAATGACATTACTCCTATCGAATGCACCGGTTTAAAGTTGCGTGTTTCTACGTGTATGAATGGACCGACTATATATGCAGTCGGTGGCTATATTAAATGTTGTTGACAAGGTTAACGTCCCACCTACACGACCCAGCAAAGCACTACACAGCACTTGCTGTTTGATGGCATTGTCCCGTACAATTTCGGCTGGGTTTATGGTAACCATGCCAATCGTGTGTATTTTTTCTTACTAGTAGGGTACTTCCATCGTGTCAGAATGTGTTCCACATTGGTCGTGTCGGCTGAGAAACTTAGGTTTGCATTCGGTTGCCTCATACGGAAAAACACCGACTATGGGCACTATGAACAAGGTCCACTCAGCTACTGCATCGCGTCCGAATGGTTGCTTCTTCTTTCGTATGTGGCAGGTAGCCCAACGTATTTTGTCGCTTGCAGCGGAGTACATGGAGCTTGTTGGGCGCTTCCCCACCCAAATGGTCTCCATCAAGGGGGTGAGTTGGCCCAATTCGCGATTGAAGATCACCCGAGAGTGTGCAGCAATTATATCATAGCGCCATCATGGCGCCACGAGCCCGACGTCATGCACATTACTGTTGAAGAGTGACAGACGAGGTATATACTACTGCTCTACGGAAGGATATTCGATGTCTATCGGAACGGCATCTATGCAACATTGTCGGAGGGCAAATATAATAATAACAATAACTGTTACTACCAATTGTGCCCAGGCTTTGCGTGGGTGCCCGACTGCAGCATGTTCCCGATGCCCCGTCCCTCCACCCGCGGAAGAAGTGGGGTATCATGCCAACAATCGTTTTGTGTTTGCTCCGCCTTGGCGTTGCCGCTTGCAGCACTTGTTCAAAATTTTGTATCGACTGCTGGATTACCACCACGACCTGCGCGATCGCCTGGCGTATTACGGGGCTGACGCCGTTGAAGCCAACGCCGTCATACGCGAGGTAAGTAAAATAGACTCCTTTCCTCCAACTGACTATGTTGCCGTCGATGGTTTTCCATGTGATGACATCGTTACCGCTGGAGCTGTACTCGTAGCCGCTGTCGCAATATTGTCGCAGCAGTATGATGATCCAATGGAGAGATAGTGGGTAGAGTAAACTAGGTGTGCTCTATGGGCGAGATGCGATCGGTGAAAACACCGTCAGAAACTTCAAGGGCGTCTCGCCGAGTGCCATTTGCTGTCTGTTGTAGCTGCCGTACCCCTTGGGTATCTCATTTGCTGATTACAGACAAAACTGCGCACGTTTTGCCGTCGCCTTAACGTGTCCACAGATGTGCCGGCGGTATTCGTTCGACCCCGACACAAGAACGCCGTTAGAAGATACTTCAGAGTCATCGGATTTGCGAATATCGCCCAAACGGTGGTATAGGCGACACTGGCCAGACAATGGCACTGAACAGCTAAGGCGCTGAGTGGAAAGTGGCTGTTCGTCTTCGGTCGATTCATATCATATGGCTCTTGTTAGTCTGGACTGGGGGCAGCGAGTTCGACCGACGGTATTGGAGTATGTCATAGCATGGGGCGGGGCGTGGGACAACGTTTTTGTTGGTATTTTGAAGCTATTAATAGAGAAGAGGATGGGTGGGAGGGCGGCAACACCATCAGCTGTTTTCCTTGCCCAGTTGACTATTGTGTGTGGCGTTATGGTGTTAATTCATGTTGCCTCATATATGTGTTGGGGAGCAACAAAGACAGGATGTTCAATTTTTTTGCACAACTACGTAATAATACGATACCTATACCTGGTATGTCCGCAATTGACCACTGCCTTTTCGACTCGTTGAGTGAAACTGGCGCGCGTCAGACCCTGGCCCACCGAGGAGCTTCTACGAGCTATTATTGCGTTGTTTTTTAAAGTGCAGGTAGAACCGGGGGGGAGATAGGACGACACCTGTGACCACGGCTTGTCCAGAAGCTAGAAAGTAGAAGTGTGAGAAAAAAAAATAACGTTCTGCGACTTTAATCAAACAGGTAGATATATCATGACCGAGTGATAATTTATTGAGTGACATGTATGGTATGTCGGCAGTTGTTTTTTTCTATTAATAGCAAGTTTGACTACAATGGTTACGCTGAGGTGCGAATCTCGGCTGGTATGGTTCAGGAACAACAACAAGTACGGTGTACCAGGGTATGCACAAGACTTTCTATGTCTTTCTTCCGACGGCGAAATTGCTGGGGCCCGAGTTAGAAAAATTCAATGCAAACATGCTGGACCCTCCGTGCGATAAAAATGAAGGCGCGTACCGGGGGGAAGACGGGACGGCACCCGTGATCATTGAGCTTGTCTAGAGAGCCGCTGAGGGTGAAACCTCCGGATTGCATGATACGAGTTGAGCTGGAAAGTACAAGGGGAAAAGTGGCGGCTGGTGTTATGCGTTTTTCGTAAGTGAAATAAATGATCATGGTGATCCCTCCATATCCAACCACGGTTGGTTATCCTCTTGATTCTTGAAGCCACGCCCGCCAAAGACAAGTATCCAAGTCTAATTCCAAGTATAATAATGTTGTCCCCAAGAGGGAGGGGTGCAGACAGCAGTAGATACTTGACTTTAGCGCATACACATCATACATTCTGAGATTAGTCAGGGACACATCCTGCCTCTCGTACACAGCGGATTTGAGGCTGGCCAAGGGCTGCCCCAAAATTGTCAAGTGATGATCTCACGTGCATGCATCAGCATCGATTTCTCACTAGGTCAAATGTTTTACTAAGCTTATTCTCCAGTCTCAGGTTTCTACCTATCAGTCCCAGGTTTCTACCCATCAGTCTCAGGTTTCTACCGATCAACTCGTGTCTGGCTTGCACTCTAACTGCTCTATTCGTGTGCATACCGTATAACACGGAAGAAAGCACACCCCGGTGAAAAAAATTTGGTGTTCAAGAATATTATCACCGGGTGTGCTGTTGTTGTAGGGGGGTGCGGTATCTAACGTATCTCCGGTGATAGCAACTATGCACGGTAGCCCCGCAGCTAGTGGGGGTGGTATTGAGAGGGGGTGCGCTAACGTTATTAACGATTGCAAAGGAGTGTGAACAAACCCCGGCCAGATTACAGGGCGGGTGTGCTAACGGTATCAATGATTGCTAGGGAGAATGAACAGACCGCGGCGAGATTGGAGGGGGTGTGATAACAAGGGGTGTGCTAGCACATGAGAGGTGCAGGTTTGAAACCAGAGTTTTTCCATTATTATCACGTATTGCCGGTGATGGTAAGGCACACGTTTGAAACCCGGGGATGACAGCAAAAATCCCTGCCTTGCTGCGATAATACCGGAAAACGGTTGCCGGTAATGCTAACATACCGGTATTCAATGATGAGACTCCCGACAATTGCACGTCAAAGGCTTTGTCCCACTGCCAAATTGTCTGCTGCCATCTTTTGATATGGACCCTTTATTTTTATTAGCCCGGACCCAGCACAACAGTATCGTACCGTTACCACCGGAGTGCGCGCTGTAGTAGTTGGTTGTTGACGCAAAGGTATTACCGTGCTGAAAACATAAAATCAAATGAGAAAAAAAAACACAAAAAAAAAGCGAAACCCAAACGGCAAATAAATGAAAAGAGGGAACAAACGAGAGGAAAGGAGGGACGCAACGCAACTAACTTTAATAATATTACGGAGATACTGCTTGTCGGTACCACAGGTACCGGTAGCGGCATCATCACCCGAGGACCTTTCAAACTACCGGTACTCATACTCAACCCCTGCACAAAAGTATCGATATATAGTATGTCACCTAGTAGGCTACCACGTACGCAACTATCACAAGCTATTATTAATAGTTCACAAATAAATTGTGGTACTGATGATGCTCCACCACACCCAGTAAAAAACCGCTAATACCCGTACCAGCCGTATACTAACGCGTGCTAGGTTTTGTGCACACCAGGCCATTATAGATCGCAACCAGCAGCAGCAGGTACCGGTGGGGTTGGGGCCGCAGACTCGTTCGGATCACTGTGATGGGGCACAGCTGTTGCCTCCATGCTGGAGTCCAAACCGGTGCCCGTTGCGGGTAATATGGTTTCCACCAGGCGGTGTGCGGTGTGATAATTTTGGAGTTTGATACAGTTTTTAGGCGTTCCCTTTAGGGGGTGTGGTATTCAACGTACCCCCGGTGGTAAAGTGTTGGTCGAAAAAAAACAAAAAACAAAAAACCGCTAAAAAATATATCACCGGGTGTGCTGCCGTGTTGTACGGCGGTAGTACTTGCTTACTTTGCTTTCGAAGTTGTATTATATTAATGCGCAACCCCCCGCCCGGAGAGGGGGGTTGGAGATGGGAATACCCCGGGGCTGCCCCGCCGGCAACCCCACGCTAACATCCGTATACAAGAGTCAACTCCCAACCCAACTGGCGACATCGAACTCTCGACGCCAGCCAACAACCAACGACGAACAATCGTTGGCAACTCGAAGAAGACATACGAGGCAACCGCCTATAACGTGCAGCATATAAAAAAACGTACACACGCGTATAATAAATATGCTATAAAATATGCACGCCTGCACACACCATGCACATTAAACAAAAGCACTTACTTGCCAATATACGGATAATTCCCCTTTCCCACACTTTCAGATTGCGCGCTAAATCCGAGCCGATGCACTGCCACAACGTTCGCTGTTAACTATCAACATAATATCTGCGTAAAACAGTCATACGTAACCCCACCGCACGGAGGGATACTCAGATATTACACATGCTGAAAAAAAACACAACAACGAACACCCCTTGCACCACGCTATAACACTGATGCGGCTAGCACCCACCGCAAACCTGCGCAATCCACGAAACCCCGTCGCATCTTCAGCCAAAACGGGTACGTTTGCCAAAACAGTAACAAACACGCGCAACGTTACTGCGACCGATTAACTCCCCCTCCACTGACTCCCTCAAAAGCACGGGCGGGTGGGTGGGAACTTAAACTAGTCTGTATCACACCTTGGACCTGTAAGCTCTGACTCTGCTCCCCTACGCGCTCCGCGTGCAGGTCGTCGCCTACACAGCTGGGCCAGGTGTGCCCAATGCTATCGCTCATACGACTATGAATTACCGCATTGATCTGATTGGTCAAACTTCTTACGTACGTACAAAACCCATATTTTCTCATACTTCGATAATATTCTGCTTTGCACTTTGCTTTCGAAGTTGTATTATATTAATGCGCAACCCCCCGCCCGGAGAGGGGGGTTGGAGATGGGAATACCCCGGGGCTGCCCCGCCGGCAACCCCACGCTAACATCCGTATACACGAGTCAACTCCCAACCCAACTGGCGACATCGAACTCTCGACGCCAGCCTCCAGCACAAACTGGTAGTTGACCCGTATTACGAATGTAGCCCTACCCCCCCCCGCCCGCCCCTACCCTCGAGTCGTAGAGTGCACACGGGATAACACACTTCTTTGTAATTCCGCGTTTGCCCAACTAGTCAGAGCCCATCGGCCCTCACGCTGCAACACCGCCGGTGTTGCACCCCCTGCCGACAAGTGCGTTGCGCCTCCAATCCTCAGGGAGTGCAAGGCGTACTCCTCCGCACGCACACCCGCCAACGCAACCACTTTCCGCAAAGCTACCGTCGCTTGATGTTGTGTCCACATGGACCATCCGCCATTACCAACGACACACGCAACCAAGGGGGCCGAAGAGGGAAGAAACAAGTAACAAGACATCAATTCGATCATTAGATCGACGGCGCCGCCACCTTCCCCCACGCGCATCGACGGACCCTTTCGCACATGCGTGACAACCGCCCCTTTCCGCGGTTGGTCACCCTGCGACCCGCGAAATCGAGCCTTGACATGATCCGCGGTTGACCACTGCGCAACAGTAAGCTGAATATTTCCGCAAAAGAATGCAACATCAGCACGCCGCAAACAATAAGTCTCGTGAACTCGTAACCGGGTTTCCGCGAACATTTCTGACGCGCGAGTCAAGAGACAGAACGAAGCGCACAGGGCCGGCCACAAAACACGACCCCCGGCACGCCACGGGGGGATCAGCTTCTCGCCCGCGAGCAGCATATCCCACGGACAGCACGCATATTAACGAGGACGGAAGCGCGATCCCAGCGTGAGATACCGTCCGCGGCAACGTTAAAAATACCCCCTACGCGTTTCGCGTCGAAGTGCCAACCAGAGGACAATTTGAGCACACCAAGGAGGCGCATCAACGCGCCCGATCTCGGCTCCTTCCCGCCTCGACAACGCTGCACCCACTCTACGGCTGCTTCGTTGTCGCCACGCCACAACATGCAGTCCCCCAACGCGCCCGGGCGCTCGGCGCACGGAGATACGACGACCCACGGGGAGACGACCATACCTAGCAGTTCGAGGACGTTAATCGATATATCGGTCTCGCCTGCAACTGACTTGCTCGACCCGCAAAATCGAGATCGTTCCCCGGCGTCAATATCGTATCTCCAGTACACCCCAGTTTCAAGGCAGAAACCCCCGACACCGGTTTTGGATGCACCCGAAAACGGAGTACGTTGGGAGGGGCGCTCAAGCAAATGATACATCGGAGCCGACAAGATTCTTCCGCGCGCGTCCAATCCCTCCTCAATAAACCATCGCCAAAACTCGAGGTTCCCTTGAAACTCGGGTCCCAAGACGAGGCGCTGCCCGAGGTTGGCCGTACGACAACCAAATCAGATCCGGCAGATATGCGCGGCATACCCACCGAAGCCAACAAACGGTTCACGAAAAACCGCCCCGGACGCACAGCAAAGGAGACATGTATAACGAAGCCAACGAGCTGCGACACCTGCCTCGCTGAAGCAGTTGTACGAGACGAGGGCCATTCCGCAAGGAAATTTTGAAGCTTGAGGCGCTTATGGGACGGCAACGTAACCGTAAGCACCTCCGTGTCAATGATCCAACCCAACACCTCCAGTTGCGTGTCCCAGTCAGTGATTTTTCTGGCGGACAGGAGGGGCGGATCAGAGACACCACGTTCGCTCAACAAGCGAAAATGGTCCGATGCCAGCGAGTGGACAGCGCGCAAACAACGGCGACCGTCTGGCCACCATTGCAACTCGACGACAATGCCATCGTCTACGTAATACCTCACAGAGAAGTAGTTCCCGGCGTTGCCACCATAGCCAGAAACAGGCCCACAATCACCCGGGATAGCGACAACTGGAACCCCCCCGCAGCGGGGAAATTCCGACGTGCGCGACGGCAGCAGCCCCTTATTTTGGGAAACATCTGCGCCTTGAAAATCGAAATCAGATCCGGCAGATATGCGCGGCATACCCACCGAAGCCAACAAACGGTTCACGAAAAACCGCCCCGGACGCACAGCAAAGGAGACATGTATAACGAAGCCAACGAGCTGCGACACCTGCCTCGCTGAAGCGGATGTACGAGACGAGGGCCGCTCCGCAAGGAAATTTTGAAGCTTGAGGCGCTTATGGGACGGCAACGTAACCGTAAGCGCCTCCGTGCCAATGATCCAACCCAACACCTCCAGTTGCGTGTCCCAGTCAGTGATTTTTCTGGCGGACAGGAGGGGCGGATCAGAGACACCACGTTCGCTCAACAAGCGAAACTGGTCCGATGCCAGCGAGTGGACAGCGCGCAAACAACGGCGACCGTCCGGCCACCATTGCAACTCGACGACAATGCCATCGTCTACGTAATACCTCACAAAGAAGTAGTTCCCGGCGTTGCCACCAGAGCCAGAAACAGGCCCACAATCACCCGGGATAGATACAACTGGAACCCCCCCGCGGCGGGGAAATTCCGACGTGCGCGACGGCAGCAACCCCTTTTTGGGAAACATCTGCGCCTTGAAAACCGAAATCAGATCCGGCAGATATGCGCGGCATACCCACCGAAGCCAACAAACGGTTCACGAAAAACCGCCCCGGACGCACAACAAAGGAGACATGTATAAGGAAGCCAACGAGCTGCGACACCTGCCTCGCTGAAGCGGATGTACGAGACGAGGGCGCTGACACTGTCTCAAGAGGGGGGAGTTTGCCGAGGCGAGATGACCGAGGCTCGCGGAGCCTTGCTCGGCCATCGCCTGCATCACAACCGCCCGAGCACCCAACCAAGGGTCGACCGCAACGAATCGCAAGGCACCCGAACGTACGCCATCAAACGCCCCTTGTACACGCAGCAAGTCAGCCGGCAACTCACTCACACGCACACAAGAAACCGTACCTTTCTCGCCGAAGGAGACCGAGCCCGGAGCCACCGCCACGCGAGCACGCCCCACACCCCCATCGCCAGCCAAAGCTACCAACGCACGCCCACGCAGCCCCCCTCCTACTGTTAAATAGTAGGATTCACAAGGAATCCACCAGTTAAAGTTAGATGTTCATTACATAGTCAAATGAGTGTATGCAGAGTACTGGGTAAGCTGTCGAACCATGTGATAGAAGTTGTTTTCTTCAGTATGGAAGAGGACACATATATGGTACTGCGTTCCACCAAGGAATAACGCGTTGACGGGTCACGTGCGTAAGATCAAAGCGTTGACTAGGCCACGTGCCTAAGATCCAAGTGTTTACTACGTCACGTGCGTAAGATTGACCTGGGTGTCGTATGTAGTGGATACCACCATACGAGATAATTTGTTAGAGTACAAAGGACGAGACACGAGTACTTGCACATCGAGTTCACTCTTCACATCTGCATCTGGACTTGGACAGTTCATAGTGACATAAGTTTTTGTTGGCCCAACGAGAGCCCATTAAAGTAATCCACCATCGTCTAAACCATCATCAGTCAGGCTCGAGCTCGTCTCGCCGCGACTCTGTGTTAGCCTCTGAAGACCGTCATCGGTCAGGCACCACCACATTTCTAACAGGTTATGAGCCTCGTTAGCGTGTAACACACAGCGCATCAACATCCCCTGCGGTGGAGCACAAGACTGGTGTTTTTTGCTGAAACACTACGCAAGAAACTTGGAACCAAACGTGAGTCGAGTCGAACGGCACTGGAACAACGTGCACGAAGAAAAAGGGAGCCCGGCGGACAGACCGGCAAGCTTCAGGCGATCTGCGTACAGGATCGAGCTGAACGAGAAAGAGAAGCCCGGCGGACGGACCGGCACGCTTCAGGCGATCTGCGTACAGGATCGAGCTGAACGGGAATAGGAAGCCCGGCGGACGGACCGGCACGCTTCAGGCGATCTGCGTACAAGAACGAGCTGAACGAGAAAAGGAAGCCCGGTGGACAGACCGGCACGCTTCAGGCGATCTGCGTACAAGATCGAGCTGAAAAAAAGGGGAAGAGGAAAGCCCGGCGAGCGGGTCGGCACGCCTCAGGCGTCCCACGGACAGGATCGAGCTACAAGCGCGAGAATAAATACGACAGTACAGAGCCAGCGCAAGCAACGCACTTAGAGCAGTCATGGAGGAGCCCGGTAACGTCGTGACATCGACCATAAGGAATATTCCCAGATTTGATGGGACCAAACCGGAGAACTATCGCGAATGGAGCTCAAAGACCCGCGTAGTCTTGTCTATGTCAAACAAAGACGTGTTTGATGTTCTGAACGGATCGATTGAACCGGTACCAGCAGTCACAGACAGTGACACCCCGGACACTCCGACGAATTTGGTGGAAATTCAACGCTGGAAGCGAGCGTGCGAGACCCTCTTCTCCGTACTTTACCTTGTCACGAGTGGCCCTGCAGCTACACTAGTTCGACAATATGAAGACAGGACTTCGGCGGGGGGTCTGGGACACGGACAGAAGGCGTGGAACGCTTTGTATACCAAGTACAACAGCAACAGCAAGGAAGCACGTCGAGCCTGCTACGAGAAGCTTGTGAGCTTCCGGATGGAGGAAGGGCAAGATCCTGATGACTATACCATCAAGTTATTGGAGATTCGAGGGCGGCTGCATGAAATGGGAGAAAAAATCTCGGACGAGAGGTTTGAAGACATTCTATTGCAAGGCCTGACCGACGACTACGAGTTCGTAAAGATGACGAGCTTTCACAGCCCAAACTTTGGCATTAACGAGATTCAATCAATGATGAGAAACTTGTACATCGACCGACTCTCGAGACCAGGACATGTACACAAGCTAGCCGGTAGAGGAGCGGCAATGACAACCACCAAAGGATCACGGAAGGTACGATGCTACAACTGCCAAGAATTCGGACACATGCAGCGAGACTGCACAAACAGCAAGAAGAAGCGATTTGATACACCAAAATGGTGCTCGCTACACAACTCTACGACACACAGCGATGCCGAGTGCAACGCTCAGAAAGAGAAGCACAATGCGGAGAACCAACCACAGGGAGAAGTACAAAGTGCTCACACAGCGACTGAGTCGACGGCGACGGAAGAAGACGAATTTGGGTATGCCTTCGTGACGGCTGGGTGGACCCCATCAGCAGAGTTTCAGGAAACTGCGCAACCAACCGAGAGAAGGGAGACTAGTGCTGACACACCCAGACTTGCTCCGAAAACCTTGACCATGGTGATGGATAGTGGAACATCCGGGCACTGCTTTGATGATGAACTTCACCCGGGTCTGAAGGACAAGCTGCTAAACTACAAGCCACTCGATAAACCCCACAAGATACTGACCGCAGGACGACACGTTCTACCGGGAACAGCGACCGGTACGATTTCAGGAAAAATCATCGACACGGACGGCAACAAGCATCCGGTAGAACATGCAGGCTTGGTCACACCTGGGAGACATAATCGTTTCTTAGCACTGCTGCTGCTGCTGTTGCTGCTGCTGCTGCCCAAACTCGAGGACAAGACCTGCCAAGGGGTTCTCTGTGGGTACAGCTTGAACAGCACAGCATACCAGATATATAGAAACAAGACGACGCGAGTGACAGAGAGCCGCAACGTCGCCTTCATCGAGACCCCAGCATCGACACTGGCTGATTCCACAGGGGGCAACACCACTGGCGACGCCGTCAGTACTCACGAAGACAGCTCGCTGGGAGAAAACACCCAAGACATCTGTATCACGTACAGCGAAGAGATAGACAGCCTCCTGAAGAAAGTGTCGAAGCTCACGAGTAGAAATTTGGACCACTCAACATCAGCAGGCGAGGAGGAGCCGGTAGCCGAAGGCGCCGGCAGTGACGAGACGCTCGAAACGATCAGGACAGGAGCATGGCCGACAGACCACGAACTCGGAGGCGCAACATGGTTGGGCACACGCGCAAATTATGCCGTAAGTCCGGTCTCACGCAAAAGACTCTACCTTCACCAGCAGCGAGAACTGCGTAGCCTGGGATTGCTCACTAGCCCAATGGTAAGTGACGCAGAGGTAGCGCACGAGAAAGAAAGCACGATGGAATACGCGCTGGTAGGTGAACCAGAACACAGGTCAGATGGGGCACAAGAGCACAGGATGGAAGTATACCTTGACTACGCCCTAGATACTGGAAACCCCGTCTGTGAGCACAGTTCGGATGGGGAGGTCATTACGATCCCGAACACGTTCAAGGAGGCGATGGAATCGCCACAGACGACCAAGTGGAAAGAAGCCACAAACAAGGAAGTGGACAGCCTCCAGAAACACGCAGTCTTCGACCTGGTATCTCCAGACTCAGTACCACCGGAGCAAAAGGTGGTCGGGACCAAATGGGTCTTTAAGGTCAAAGCCGATCACTCGCTGAAAGGTAGAGTTGTGGTTCAGGGCTGGGGACAAGTACCGGGAATCGACTTTGGCTGCACATATGCACCAGTATGCCGTATCCAGAGCATTCGCATGGCACTTGCCATAGCTGCGAGCGAGGACTGGAAAGTATTCCAGCTTGATGTACAGACGGCGTTTCTAAAGGCCGAAGTGCAGAAGGAGGTGTATGTGAAGACTACTCCAGGCTACGAATCGCTTGAAGCTACAATTGGACGTCCCAACGTGATGAAACTCAAGAAGAGCCTGTACGGACGATGCTGCTAGACTCTACGGGCATCCAACTTTACCAGGCCATCACGGGGTCTCTGATGTACCTGAGCCAATGCACGCGCTACGATATCACCTACGCCGTCAACCAACTGGCCCGAGCCATGAGCAAACCATCCAAACTACACATGACAGCAGCAAAGCATCTTCTCCGCTACCTAAAGGGAGATATGGGCCTGGCAATCACGTACAAGACAGGGTGTTTCGTAAATGACGGGGTATTGCGATGCGAGCTGGGGAAACAATCCTGAAAACGGCAAGTCAACCTCCGGCTACTTGTTCATGCTGAAGGACCACTGAGCTTCAAGACTGCGCTGCAGAACGTGACGGCGCAGTCGACTCTTGAGGTGGAACTCATCTCAATGGCACACGCAAGCAAGGAGGCGGTGTACCTATCCAACATGATGGCCGAGCTGGGATTTAGAAAGCTGTTTGAAAGTGTACCGCTCTTTGGCGACAACACCGGAGCCCTACACATAGCAGGAAACAGCACCTACAGCTCTCGCACGAAACACATCGCTCTGCGCTTCTTTTGCTTGAAGGAGCTAATCGAGAACGGCGAAATCAACATCCACCACGTGGCAACACAGAAACAACTGGCAGACGTAGGGACTAAGTTCCTCACGAAGAACACGCATCGGCACCTACTAAACCTTATCGAGGCATACACCACAAGAATCGAGATCTAAGGAGGAAACGAGCAACTCAAGATCGACCCAAAGGAAGAGATTCCACAATGAAGACGACAATGAGTACACGTCAAGAAGCGACAAAGAAAAAAGGGAATGATCCAAGATCGACCTGAACGGATACCAAGTTGTGACGACAATGTTCCTATTTTTTACAAATACAGAAATTCGACAGCAAGATGGATCGAGATCAGGAGGAGCCATTTGGACGAAGCCACAGGTAGTCATCACACATAACTTTATCAACATCTACACCATGTCCGACAACCAGGAACGCGAGGAGGTTCACACCGGGGATATTTCCGACGACAGTATAGCTACGGGACAAGAGCGGCGAACACGCTTGTACGGCAGGTTTCTTTTCTTCGAAGAAAACTACAGAGAAGAGGCAGCGGCGGAGATCGCCAACTGGACCGTCAAGCAAGGCGTCGAAGACTACTCCGATAAGTCACTTGGAGCGGTATGTATGGAATTTTATTTTTTCGGGGTTTGGTACGTTGTGCATTACGGTTTTCGAGGATAACGAGGGGGCGAAGAACCTAGCGCAAAACCTAGTGTGCACGTCGAACTCGAAGCACATTGATGTACGACACCACGTTTTGCGGGAACTTATTTTTGAGGGGGAGTTTGTTATTACTCATGTCGAGTCGGATGATCAGCATGCAGACTTCTTGACAAAGATGCTTGACTACACAGTTTTTTGCTATCACCGGGATTTCTGATGAATATTTTATGCGTTTTCTTTTTCCAGATTGAGGATAATTATATATTGATTTCAGGGTACGGACTTTGATCGTGAGTTTTTTCGGAGAGCAATTGGGTTATACGAAATTGAGTTTTTTGAGTAGAGGAAGAGGTCCAGCCGCTCCGTGTGGCTCGTCGTGCAGCGTACGGAGTACAACTAGATCAGGTTTATTTGAGGATGTGAGAGCTGAGTTATACCATATCGCTGGAGAGAACCTACCGGCCAACGGGGGGGGACGGTGAAATGGTCTTCGGACGACCTTAAACATAGCATACACAGGCTGAGCAGAAATAGGAGGATACACTCTGACACGATCCTGTTTCTGCAAATAATGCGTCAGACAAGGAAAATAGATTAAAGCTGAGCAGAGAGAGATGCCACACTCTGGCACGGTATTTTCGCAAACCACGGTTCAAACCAGGATACTGTAGGGTGATTATGGCCTAACATATTTGGTATGATAACTTCATCTGAGGAGGAGTGTTAAATAGTAGGATTCACAAGGAATCCACCAGTTAAAGTTAGATGTTCATTACATAGTCAAATGAGTGTATGCAGAGTACTGGGTAAGCTGTCGAACCATGTGATAGAAGTTGTTTTCTTCAGTATGGAAGAGGACACATATATGGTACTGCGTTCCACCAAGGAATAACGCGTTGACGGGTCACGTGCGTAAGATCAAAGCGTTGACTAGGCCACGTGCCTAAGATCCAAGTGTTTACTACGTCACGTGCTTAAGATTGACCTGGGTGTCGTATGTAGTGGATACCACCATACGAGATAATTTGTTAGAGTACAAAGGACGAGACACGAGTACTTGCACATCGAGTTCACTCTTCACATCTGCATCTGGACTTGGACAGTTCATAGTGACATAAGTTTTTGCAGGGCTTTTCACGGGTCATGACCCGACCCGCGGGTCGGGTCAAGGGGGTTTCAAAATATCGCGGGTCGGGTCGGGTCGGGTCATTACGTTTTAAAATCTCACGGGTCGGGTCGGGTCGGGTCAAGAGGTTTTCAAAATCTCGCGGGTCGGGTCGGGTCGGGTCAAAAGGCTTCAAAATCTCGCGGGTCGGGTCGGGTCGGGTCAAGAGGTTTTCAAAATCTCGCGGGTCGGGTCGGGTCATGACCCGCGAGATACGGGTCACTTCGCGGGTCAAGCCATAATGACCCGTGAGTTGTTTTGGGCTGACCCGCGGGTCAAACCCGCGGATCTAGCCGGCGGATCCGCCTTTTTTTTCAAACTTACAGCTGAGAGCCGTGCAGGCGTCCCGCGGGTCAGGCCCGCGGGTCCGCCAATAAAATACAAACATTTTTTCGGCTTCCTGCCTCCCTCGTGCCGATGCTCCGATCATATATGTCATCACAGCGTGCAGAACAATCACCAGGCAGTACCCCTCGCTACTCGTACCAAGGCATACGGCAGTGTGACGGGAATCCCGTTCCTACTGAAGCCGCAACAACAACAGCAGTAATATTACGGTCATACCAGTACGAAACGTCACCAAACAAACGTAAAAAGGCAAGGAAGGACAGTCGTCGTCGAAGCAGCAGCAGCAGCTTCAGCAGCACTGGCAGCAGCAAGCACCAGCAGCAAGCAGCAGACGCCGGATTCTCGCGGATCGCAGCCCCTGCTGACAGACCCACCGCCCCAGTTGTGGGCTTGCTGCCGGAGGCGGCTCAGCTAGGCTGCTTGCCGGGGCTGGAGATTGCACAGATAAAAGATAGATACAGTAGTAGTAGTAGTAGTAGCTAGCTCGAGAATTATCATACCAGTACGAAATGTGACCAAACGTAAAAAAAGCAAGAAGTCTTAAGAGCAGCCGTTGTCGAAGCAGCAGCAGCAGCAAGCAGCAGCAGCAGCAGCAGCAAGCAGCAGCAGCAGCAGCAGCAGCAGCACAGCAGCAGCACAGCAGCAGCAGCACCCTGGCAGCAGCAAGCACCAGCAGCAGACAACGCATCCTCGCGGATCGCAGCCCCTGCTGGCAGGTCCACTGCCCCAATTGTGGGCTTGCTGCCGGAGGCGGCTCAGCTAGGCTGCTTGCCGGGGCCGGAGATTGCACTTGTAAACAAGTTTTATAACTAGCTCGCTCGTCGGGTCGCTCGTCGGGTCGACCTGGTGGTCTAACGGTACGGGCATGTCCATGCATGTGGGTTGCGGTTTCTTTCCTATTTCTCGCGCGCACACCACATACATGGCATAATCATCAGCTGCAAACAATGCCGGTAAAAAACGCAGAGAACACGACATACTGGGAAAAGTACGAGGGACCAAGGACCAACCAACCGACCGAGGTATACATGCTTTGACCCGTGACTTTTTGACTTTGACCCGTGAGAAATGTCACGGGTCAAGTTAACGTGACCCGCCAGACGACCCGAATCTCGCGGGTCACTCGGACTGTCGCGGGTCGGGTCGGGTCGGGTCAGGACGATTTCAAAATCTCGCGGGTCGGGTCGGGTCGGGTCAAGACGTCTCGAAAATCTCGCGGGTCGGGTCGGGTCGGGTCAAGACGTCTCGAAAATCTCGCGGGTCGGGTCGGGTCGGATCAAGACGTCTCAAAAATCTCGCGGGTCGGGTCGGGTCAGCTGACCCGACCCGACCCGACCCGACCCGCGAGATTTGACCCGACCCGTGAAAAGCCCTGAGTTTTTGTTGGCCCAACGAGAGCCCATTAAAGTAATCCACCATCGTCTAAACCATCATCAGTCAGGCTCGAGCTCGTCTCGCCGCGACTCTGTGTTAGCCTCTGAAGACCGTCATCGGTCAGGCACCACCACATTTCTAACACCTACACCTTGGGTGGCCGGCCGGGCACCCGCTCCCCCGCTGGCCCCCGGCGCCGTCACCGCTCTACCAACGGCAAGCTCAGCAGCCGCCCCCCCAGGTGTTGGCCCAACCGACAGGAAGGGACCGTGTCCTCATCCAGAACCAGCGCCGCCACTACCACCCCCGGACCCACCGCGGGGCTCTGAGCGCAGCACCAACGCCCGCGACCCACCAGCCGGCGCCGCCGAACTGCCACTGTCGCGAAGAGCATCAGGTGAAGTGGCGTCGGCCGGGGGAGCCGAATGCAAGAATTTGCAGTTGGAGACGAAGATCGTCGTTTACCATCTTGCTCATGACAGCCCGCGCCGCGGAGCCAGAGAGCAGGATAATATTGCTGGTTGCTTGGTTTTGCTTGGGTGTGCCGGCGTAGGTCGGCAGACGCTGTCGTGAAGGCGGCATCGATCGTTGCCACCCTCTCCCGGCAATGGCGGTCGCCGTCGCTGTCGAGGGAAAACCCACCAGACAGAACCGCCACAAGAGCCTGGCGCAAGAAATCGAGGCGGTCAGCGACCATCAGCAGGTGTTCGACCATCCTTTCCGCGCGCGGCCCGTACGCACGAATGTCAAAGTCACTGATCGCGCGGAGCTGGGTAGCCACTGACGTCGTGACGTTGACGTCCTCGCCTACGAAGGACTGGATATCCGCTGCCGAGTCGCCAATGTTGGGAGGTATGCGCCCGCGGAGCACCCAATGTTTTCTGGACGCCATCTTTTTCCATAGCGCAGTGTCGTCAGTTAACTGCGACCTTTGGACGTGGCGCTCCCTCGCGTCCCCACTGTCCCGCGGGGCCGGCTGCTGATCGGCAAAGTTGTCTATGAACTGCTGGAGCATGGCCTCGACGTGCTCGGTTTTAGACGCGCCACCAGCCACCGCATCCTGCAGGGTTTTAAAGGAGGCCAGCAGTTGATCCATCGTCGACTTGAGGCGGAACACATCTCCGTCTATCCGAGCAAACTCGCCAGACACCTGCCCTTGCCAGCGCAGCACTTCAGCCTATACTACCCCCGCAGCCTCGGACACAGCGGGACTGGGGCTGAACAAAGATGGTGCCGCGGTGGCAGACGCAGCAGTAGCAGCAGCCGAAGCGGCTGCGGCACGGTGACCTTCGGACTAAGCTTGCACAGCAGCCAGAGCTTCGGCACGGTGTTTGTCGACCCCAGCTTGCACAGCGTCGACAGCAGCATGAGCCTCGACTCGAGCAGCAGCCGAGGCGGCCTGATTAGGACCGCGTACAGCAGCAGCCACGAGAGCTTCAGCCTCCGGTGACTTGCACTCCTCCATGGTCGGGGAGTGCACGAACTTAAACTAGCCTTAAACTAGAACTTAAACTAGTCTGTATCACACCTTGGACCTGTAAGCTCTGACTCTGCTCCCCTACGCGCTCCGCGTGCAGGTCGTCGCCTACACAGCTGGGCCAGGTGTGCCCAATGCTATCGCTCATACGACTATGAATTACCGCATTGATCTGATTGGTCAAACTTCTTACGTACGTACAAAACCCATAAGATTTCTCATACTTCGATAATATTCTGCTTTCAAGAACGTTCCGTGGAATCTTCCCGCTTTGTTCAACCCGGGGAAAATTCGCAGGAATTTTACGAAAGTACCCCGACATAGCCACGCCTCCACACCAAGCCAGGTCCCCAATTCCGCTCACTCCGCTATTCTCACAGGTCTCACAGCAGCAGTCAACTACTTTTTTTTTTGGTTCTGCCGACTACGTACTCCGCCTATAATACTGCTGCTCTGCTGTTCGTCGAAGAGCAACTTCAGCCACTCTGATGGGCTGTGTAGCAACCAAACAGGAGAACGATCGTGACAGCGCTGGAGGCACGCTAGGAGGGGTTCAATCAAATGCTGCGGATGAGGTGTGTTTTTGTTTTTGTTTTGGGGGATCAACCACGGCCTACCTACTTTTATTGCATGATTCTGTGCAGCACCTGCAACCGGTGCAGCTGCTACCGGAGCTGCTGTAGTTTTGTACTGCTCCGTGCTGGAGGGTTGCTGCTGCTGCTGCTCGCTATACCTTTCGTTTTCTGCAGCAGCCATGCACATCACACTTTGGTAGACGCCGGCGGAGCTTGGACTTGCCAGGACCCCGGCTGGCATGCTGGCGCTTGACACGAATGGCTTGCTGCTTGCTGGAACGGTCGAAAAATCTGTGTCTCCAAAAGCGGGGACACAATCCCAGATGAAAAAAACAATGTTTTACAAAACCCTTTTTGTATTCCAAAGAACGGTCCTAGAGGATGCGCTTCTCGTGGGTACAGTTGTATACGTAAAGCCCACGAATCGTCCCAAGTCACAAGTGTGCCGGGTATTTTCTGCGGTGATGGGCTTGTTCTTTTCGCGGCGAGAGGATGACGGGGACAGTGCTGGAGCTAGGCGAAATGGAAAGTTCGCCGCCGATGAGGTTTGCGTTTGTTTGTATGGGAAAATGAGATGATTTGTTCGCGCCATTCCGAGCACGAGACGTACTTGTTTGTAGACAGCCTGTAGATTCGCTGTTCGTACAGCAGTACGAGGTGTTTGTTGTTTCGCACAGGTCACGTGGTCGCAAGACAAGCGTCAGTAACCTTGGAGTGGAATGATGGCTCTGAGGAAAAGTTATATCCTGATAGACCTGATAATTACATTCGTTCGTACTTGATGTATGCAGAATACATTACATTCTATATTATAGGCTGCCAGGAGTAGTACTACACGGCTGTAGTCAAGTACCAGGTTGTTCTCACGCATGCACATCAACCACAGACGGAATCAAGTTGCGGGCGCAAGAGAGGCTCCAATCTGGAGTGTAAGAATAAGAATGAATCGAAGGGCAAAAAAAAGTAAAACAAACCAAATACAGCAGTAGGGGCGGCTATCTATATAAAGGCGGTGTAATTTATGGTGCACCGAGATTTCGACCGCCCTATCTCGAAAGACCGTCGAGTTAGAGCGGCTGACCGCTCGCTCTATTAGGCTTTCTTTGGTGATGCACCAATAAGGCTGTAACCGCCCTATTTAGTACCGGTACATGCAACGGTATAGGACAGAGTGCTCCTGACCCAAAATATAACAAGATGACCCAGAGTGCCTCACGAAGAGGGATATCATAGGTGTTCGTTCTCGGAGAAGGAAGGTACAGCGTTGCAGCAGTACCAGTGCTGAACCCGTGAGCATGTGTGATGCCAAACACGCACCGAAGCACAGCAGAACAGACGGGTGTACACACTTTGCATGTTGAGAAGTACTCCGTAATACTAAGCAGTGAAGTAGACCGATGATAGAAAATGCGCGACTATGATGTAAAAATGGTGTTGTAACCCACGCTTGCCGTGTGTGCACGTCAATCTAGGCGTGGCGTGAGGCAGAGGCCAGAAACAAAGCCATCTTCATGTGCTACAGGTACATCTCGTTTAGTATGATCTAGAGGAGTATCAGGACGATTGATTGGTTGGTTGATTGAGCTGCGGGCAACGTAGCCCGCCAAAGACACACACCGTCATACTCTGTTGTACGGAGAGGACTCTTCGCTTTGGTACACACTCACAACAGAGCTCCAGCCCATACTACGGTACCATACTACTATACTGACTACTGCTGTACTGCACTACAGCAGTCCTCCGCTGTGGGCACCCCCCTTGCCCTTGTTGAGGCTCCCAAAATGACCTCATGTCTGACTGTTGCACTGGCTTAGAGGCATGCGCTTTGTTTTATGAACGACATCCTGGCCTTTTGCAGTTAGAAGGAGGCATCGCCTTTGCCGCACGCCTCCGCCGCGCTCTCCAGAGAAACGAAGTGCGACGAAAGTTCCACGTAGGGCGGGGGGGCACCGCCCCCGCGCACTGTCGTATCACCATCGCGGTCTTCGGTCTCATCAACGTTCACCTCGTTGTCGCAGTCTGCGTTGGCTCCACCACAGAGTCCGTGCAGTCGACCACCGCATTTTCCGAGACATTTGTGCCCATCAAAGCGCTCGGGGGCGAGGGCTGGAACCAAACACAGTTCGCCTGCTGCACAGGGCATCGTGCGTATCCCCTCTGTTCGTTGTGCGCTATGGATGTGTGTGATCTCGCAGCAACAACAGCAGCAGGGGTGTGATTATACCTATACCTCGCTCAATCAGCACCAGAGCAAGGCTTTGTACTAACGTGAGCGAAAGTGGGCCATGGATAGGGCGGTAGCCGCCCTGAATAGGGCTGCTACCGCCTTATATAGCCGGTCGCCCCGGTGGCGAATCAGGTTATCCTCGAGCCTGGTATAGGTCAGTTTCGCGAGTTCGAGCCCCCCCCAGTGCATACTCGAATAAGTTCGTGGGGGGACTTTTTCTTGTGCACAAATTGACTTGCGGAAAGCGCGAGAGCGTGAGTTAGCAACACTCGATGTAAATCGACGGGCAGTGGGATTGCTGAACCCTATGCGCGTTAAAAATTGAAGGCAAGTACCGGGGGGGAAAAGGGACGACACCTGTGTCCACGGCTTGTCCAGAAGCTGGAAAGTAGATGTGCAAAAAAAAAAAAAGGAAAAAAAAAAGAAGGGTCCGTTGCTATTTTAGAGTGCCCTATTCGCATCTTCTGTCGTCTGAAGCCGATTTTGACCGCCTTATCTCGAATGGCTGCCGTATCCAGACAACCTTTCATAGCCCCCCCTGTGCCAGGTATTGCTATAGGTATTCATTTTTGTCCTCAAATTAACTGGCATAACCAAGTCCGTGGTTACAGGACAGGCTCCAGTTACTCTGGAGCTGAGGAGCACCCCAGAGGAAAAGCACAAACAACCCAAGGTGGTACACGAATATATCACAGCTGACGCAATTCATGCCTCCACCAGAAACATATAAAAAGTGAAATCGGGAGTCAGCTTACTATGTGCCAGGTCCATACTGGTGCATACGTCTCACTACTCGCGCCTGGAAAAACCGACTATACCGCTTGCCACCCAAGAAAGACTACCACATACCAGGTATATATTACACGTAGTACCTATCACTACGCATACGCACGATAGACGCAAGTCAATTGGAAAAAATAAACAGAAAAGAAAAAGATAGAGGAAAGAAAAGACAAGAAAGCGAAAAACGAAAAGGGAAAGGAAAGGAAAGAAAAGAAAGACAAGAAAAGCAAGAAAAGACAAGACAAGAAGTATTCATACCAGGTACCAGGTGCCTGATATACGTTTACAAGGGCTCCGCTCCTCGGGCGGCCGACGCCGCGCTCTACGCTCGCGCAAGGAAGAATACAACTAAATGTGAAGGGGGCATAAAGAAGAGGCCCATGATTTGGCGCAACTACTAATAGCGAATTGATTATGCCACAAGCTGCTTGTGCAGAGCTGATTGCCCTGTGCTGTGCTGTTTGCTTGTTGCCGATGCCATGTTCAGACCGGCAGTACGGGTGTAGTTTGCGGGGGGGGGGGGACATGAAGGACCGAGAGAGGACAATCAAATGCAGAAGGCAAAGAAACGAGTACACACTTAGGGAGTGTCTTAATTGATTTCGACCTTGTTGGAATGGTTGGAATTGAACGAGGCTGTTCGCATTCGTTCGTTCCGTCCTAACCTGCTTGTGTCCGATGTGAACGGGTGAATTCTGGGCGTCCGACCCGAACAGATAATATTGTCATACAGCAGTAGCTCAACTGACTTTTGCGGTGGGACTGCTGTGGGACTGCGGCGGGACTGCTGTGGGATCTCTTTCGTCAAACTCGACTCTAGGGCAGGGGAGCCGTGACGTAGGCAGCGATTGCTCCTGGTACAGAGAACACAGAAAACAGCTTCACACAAAAATTTCGCAAGGCAAGCCTCACAAAAGACGGTGGTGGCCATCCAAGTGACACCATCGGGACAAATCTAGAAGTTGTGATAATGCCGTCGTGGTTCAACGAGGACTGCTGCAACTTCTACGATCGTCGGTGCCACACTTTGCCAGGAAATCGCCAGAGCCTGGTTCGCAGCCCCAGTTTTTTGCCTCGTGAACCTCCTGGTCAGGCCATAGCGGTATCGCGTGGCTCTTGCCGCGGGCAAGCCCTACGGCGTCGACATATGCTCCACCCCGTGAGTCCCATGTTATCCCATGTGCACCCACACCCTCGTGGGCGTCCAGCGTATGAAGCAACACTCCCAGCACCAATCGGTTGCCGTCAATATCGTTCTAAGTGGGCCATTCGGTTCTGCTCCACAAGAGTAACTACTGCTGTAGTGCTGTAGTCTGGGACACGTTATTCCTCTTCCAAAATTCACGTTCAGGGTGGGAACGCTAAGAATGTATTGTGTTTGATAACAAGATTAACTACTCTGGGACTTTGAGGGTGTCTTAACTCCCCAAAAAAGGCATTGGAACGCTTGGCGGAAAGTCATTGGCCTTGCTGTCAATTGATGTCAAATCGAATAGATTCCTAGCATTCCCACCTTGAACGTGATTTTTGGAAGAGGAAAAAATATGTCCCAGAGTAGATACTATTGTGAAGCAAAACCGAACGGCCCAACTCGAACGAGATTTGCGGCAACCGATTGGTGCTGGGAGTGTTCTTCATATCTGGGAGCGTTGCTACAAGCTGGAGGCCCACGAGGGCATGGATGCACATGGGATGACATAGCTCTCACGAGGTGGAGCACATGTCGACGCCGTAGGGCTCGCCCGCGGCATGAGCCACACGATGCCGCCATGGCTTGACCGCGAGGCTCACGAGGCGAAATATCGGGTTGCGAACGAGGTTCTGGCGATATATTTGTTGGCAAAGTGTGGCACCGAGGTTCGTACAAGTTACAGCAGCCCTCGTCGAGCCACGACGGCGATATTACAACTTCTAGATTGGTCCCGATGGTGCGACTCAGATGGCTAGCACCGTCTTCTGTGAGGTTTGCCTTGCGGTATAATTGCGTGTAAAGCTGTTCCCTGTACCAGGAACGTTCGCTGCCCACATGACCGTGCCGCTGCTCTAGCGTCGTGCTTCACGGTTCCGCAGCAAAAGTCAGTTGAGCTATCATTTTCTGTTCGGGTCGGTCGCCCAGAATTCACCAGTTCGCATCGGACACAAACAGGTTGCAGGAACGAACGGATGTGAACAGCCTCGTTCCATTCCAACCATTCTAGCAAGGTCGAAATCAGTTTAGACTTTAGACTTAAGACACACTCATTCTTCCCCTCCCAAGATTCACGGTCAGGGTGGGAACCCTCGGAACCTATTCGGTTTGATAACCAATCAGCAGCAAGCCCAATAATATTGCGTTCCAGGTTCCGAGCGTTCCGATGCTTTCTGGGGCGAATTGAGGCACACCGTTACCGGTACCTCGTACCTGGTCTTTCGCATAATACCTGGTACTGTTGTGTGTTCGAAAGAAAGCACAGCGCAGCACAGCACCTGACCTCACGGCGAGACACGGCACCGCACACCGCACGGCGCTGCGTTGCTGAGCTATAGGTGGGCGGAGCTGAGCTGGGAGCGCATTTTTTGTGAACAACAATGTAGTACGTACAAACCTGGTGTATTAATAATAGTACCGGTAGCTGGTATCAGGCGCTTCGCTCAGGAATGAGAAGTACAACAATTCATGTGAAGCGGACAGATGTTCACGATTGGCGGCAAATGCAAAATGGCGACTTTGATAATGCCAAGAGTCCCGCCGCCATGCTCCAGGAAAACCGCCCGGACGCCACATACATGAGTGTATGAGCATACCGTATGCCTGGTAGCTTGCTTTAAGCGCTCGCGATGTTTATGTCTGTCTCGAAGTTTGTGACTACGAGTACAAAGCTTGCTTTTGTCTCTCTAGGATGACGGATCCACACGAACACTGGATGTGCTGAATGTAGATGGGTGGAAATATCAGTTTAATCAAAAACGCACGTCAGTCACACCTTATATTCCATCCTAAAAACATTACAGTACGTCTAGACGGCGATCCGTCACAGGACTAAGTGTCAGCGGTCCTTCGAAAAATCCTATTTTGGCTTTATTATTACGCATTCCAGATTAAGAACAACAACAAAGAGAGAAAAATGTCATACAAGATGCAGATCGTAATGCTCGTACGTACGTACTGCTGTGAAGATAAACAAAATCAATCCCAAATGCACAGAGGAAAGCTCAAATGAAATACCTGGTACCTGGTATCAGCGTACCGGGTACGAATGACGCAGTTAGTACGAATAACACAGCAAAGCCAAGCCGAAGAATTAAGTAGGAACTACAGCGGTGGAAAACGAAACGAAAATAGAAAACCAGAGGGAGATTCCTGCCTGGAACTAATTAAAACAATACAAAAACTGAGCGACGTACTTCCCGAAAAAAACATTGAAATAATGTAGACAAAAAAAAAAAATCCCCGACTCTGCGAGGCTCGACCTACTTGCAAATAGAGTAGGATATGTTGGCAGTTCTAAAAAGGGTACGCACTGCACGCTACCGCAATTCATGCTCTGTAATCTAGTCATTACATATGATAGCCAACTAAATAACTGCAGAATGTCGTTTACCGACTGCTATTTGCTCGTTCATCATACCCAACGTAAGCAAGCGGCATATATTCAATGAGAACCCAGAAGCATTGATTGTAGCGTGTAGACCCTACTGCCTATTCTGCGACAAAAGTTTTGAAATGGCAACGACATTGGATTTTGAGGTCCCCTTATTCCTTGTATGTCATTGTAGACCATGTAGACTACAGGTACACTGCCGATTTTCTCTCTTCTTTTTTGTTCTTCTTACTATTCTTTTATTTTTCCCTTGCAGATGATCTGATGTGCTGACTTGCAGATGATCTGATGTGCTGGCTTGCATATGATCTGATGTGCTGACTTGCATATGATCTGATGTGCTGGCTTGCATATGTTTTGCCCTCATGTTCATTGCCCTCGTTTTCATTGCATGCCATATACAATGCCATATACAATGCCATCATGGCCAAATCACCTTGCTGAAATGTCAATGTGTATCTCTGTCTTGTAGTTTTCGTGACCACAGGACTCGTATCTCTTTTTCAATAGGGGGCATCGGCACGAACACTGGTTGGGCTGGGTGTAGATAGGTGGAAAAAATAAGTTTATTTGATGCGAAGAACACACACTGACCTCCTCATGAGACAAGAAACTTAGCGTACACGGGAAAACAAAAAATGTGATAGCTGTTACACTGATGTCTATTGTATGTATTCATATCATAGGACTCACCCTTTCTCAAAATACCGAATCTAGCCTTAAAACCATTATGATAATCTCTGCTGGGTATCAGAGGGCCGGTGCTGCAGACGGGCTATTTCTATTATGATACGACACTCTATTACGGTACTCTGTGTATTCTTCACATTAACCAGTGATTCCCACCACACTCATCAACATCCAGCACCCCCAGCGCCCGTGCCGATGTGCCGATGCCTCATCCTAGACAGAGACAGACTCTGTGCTCACAAACTGCGAAACAGATGTGTACCTGGTATCCACCCGTCGCAAATATATACAGTAAGGGCATCTGAACGAATAGTATTCCATTCGTACTCGTAAGTAGTGCACTCGGCACTGGACTGGGCTGGACTTGCTGCTGCTGCTGTACATGGTTTATTTCATAGAACGACTCTTACGCAGAATGTATTCACCTTGACGAGGAAAACAAACCGCCCCGTTTACGATACAACAACTGAGGATGTTCGATTTTTTTTTTTAATCCTCCGGCGGATGGGGAAAAATAAAGCTTAAGCTCACCACACTTCCACGTATTTTCATACGCGTCGTGTGTCGATTTATCTCAGTTGCTTTTGCAACCCAACGCTAGCTGGCGCACCCTTCGGATCCCACTGTAGTGACTTACACATAACACAGGCATCACCATGAACTTCAACTTCAACTTGACTGGCAGCCGTATTCGTTCAAGTGCCGCGTGTGTTGGTGTGTCGGACGTAAAGCTTGTGTATGTATCGGGCACAACGCGCAGGCGAACATGGTCTTGGGCTTGTGCGAATGTTTCCCGCGGGCTCACCGTGTACTGTCGCTGTAGACGAGACCATTGATAGAAGGTGAAGTAAATCGTAGAACGTGCGCCTTCCTATCCATAACAATCTCCAGATTTGAAAGACGTTCATAAATAAGTACAAGTACATTGCTAGAAAAAAGGAGTAAGGTGCAAACGAACGCAACTCAGCAGATGGATGGCTGCGACTGCGACTGCGAAGCCGTTCGTTTTGGGAGGGAACGCTGGGCGACTTTTGATCGGGCTGAGTTGTTGCAGGTAGCGTACAACAACCCGTACCCCGGAAGTGCCTTTGTCTCCAGCTGCTTGAAAACACGCCATCCATCCATCGTCGATCCCCGTTCGCAGCGATGCCCTCCTTCAACATTGCCATTCAACTATTAGACTGATGAATGTTTTTTAAAATATTATTATTATTGTTACATATTTTGTTCTTGTCATCCCTTTTATTATCCTCGCACTGCTCTCGTGCTTCCTCCCAGTAGTAACTCAGATTCGGGGTAACAAAGCGGGCTCTTCTCCCCCCTCTCCACTACGCACGGTACGTTCCTTCATTTTTATCGCGAGAAGAATTCAGCATTTTCTTCCGTGGTCTACTCGCGTCGAATTGTACCTACCTACGCTGCTAGGCGCTCTCTCAGCACTCACTTGATCACTCACTTGATCCTTTTTTTGCGTTTCTGCACACTACGACTACCTGGTATTAATTAGTACTTCGAGTATTAAATAGTACGGAGTAGTAACCAAATGAACACTTGACCGACGGCACTTTGACCCCTTGACCGACGGACGGCATTTTTCCAGTAGTTTACCTGGACTGACGCCAAACTACTAGGTTTTAGTGTGGAACGATCGGTTTGACGCCCATTACTGCTGGACGTTTTCCCTTGACTGACCGTCTCATGACATTTCTGCTTTTGGGACTCGGAGGGAAAATGTGACGAATAAAACTGACGATTACATGAAGTAACGCGGGCTGCGGTGATGGCAAGTATGTGCATTATTGTGTTTTTCACCGTGGATGGAGCTAACCCTAACAAAACACAACAATACAGTATGTTGATCGCTGCGGGTTTAGTGTAGTTTGCTTATTTATTGCTATGAATAGTGTCTCAGCCACCACGGTTGAAGGAGGTAGTGGCTCAGACACTATTAATAGAGTCTACTGGTACTGCTGCGCGCTCCTACTGGACTAGCCAGTTGGCAATACCGTATTTATCTCGTGTGTTACTTGTGGACCTGAGCCCCAAACGGGGTATTACAACAGCATGACGAGATTCTCTGTTGCTGCTGCTGCTGCCTGTCATACGTAATACCGCCACGTTTGCTTCAGGACGGTATGTGTAGGTTCTTTGTTCTTCGTCTCCATCGGCATCCAGCGCATCCAGTGTCCGTGCCGATTCTCCATTCTTATGTACAGATCGAAGCTCTGCGGTCACAACTACGATACAGCGATGGAACATCGCATATAAATGCTGTACGGATTGCGTGTGTTTGTTCCCTGAGTCAAGGCGTGTTTCCTGAGTCAACGCGAACCCTGACGTTCTCCAGGGTACCTGGTACGGTTGTGTCCTTGTACCTGGTATGTCATCACGATTAGCTCGTGTTGTGTTTTGCCGTAGTTGTTTTTCTTCGCATCGATGTATCAATGTCAATGAATGTGCCTTCAAGCGCTACCTATGCTGTGATAAGATACGACATACAGTCCCCAGCACACGCATCCTCAGCGTCCGTACCGCTGTCCTTCCTTGTTCTTGGGATGCGCTCTCTCCTGGTACTGTCATAGTGTAGCACACTTTAACAAATGGTGAGGCCAACAAATCATGGAGCACCAAGTGGACTACAGAGGTAATCTGTAATCTTCATATCCGACATGATGCAATGTACCATTAATTGTATTAATTATTGCTTGACACCTGACCATGTTTCGCTTGGTTTCGCTTGTTTATTTTTGTCTTCCTCAGGCGGCTTCGGTCATAGCGGGGGCGGGTCTAACTGCACGCGTGCAGCTGTCTTTGTCATGCAAGGGCTTGGCCAACCTGGACGTCGGCAGCAAGTCAGACCCCTTCGTGGTGAGTGCGCAGCAGGGCCAAAACGGCATAGCAAAAATGTCATGGTAAGTGGGCCAAGGATATGAATGTATGCCGCGTCCTAAATATTATGAATGCCGTACCGGTAAGGTGGCTGAATAGACAAGCGGCGAAATAATGAATGGCCCGCTGGCTCTATAGCTGATCTCGGTATATACATACCGCTCGTTCAACGTTAGCATATACCAGTACTCCGAAGTACACCTGGTTGTAGTGTTCAGCGCCGCAGCAGTGTGTACCTAGTTCAACTCTCAACAATAGCCCGGCGGTGTGGTACAAGTATACCGGTATTTTAGTGTTCAGGAGTAGGACACAGCAGCAGGAACCAACTACAGCAGTATCGCAGCAGCAGTGTGGCCTTGTTTCGTGTCGCGCTTTTCCCCCATCTCGTCCCGAGTTATAGTCAGATGTTACATCAATAGTATATACGAGGAGTGCAATATTTCCCTTCGGAGACCTGTCGTACTAATAACGAGGGCGACGCAAGAAATAAGAAGGCCCAGATAAACCTGACAAAATAGTCTACTCGTGTACGTATGTGTAAATCTTGTATTTGGTCTTTGTAAGACACGGTTACCTTATAACGCTGGTGGCTTGCGTTAGTAATGGTTACACTAAAAACAAAAACTGTGAGTAGAAGAAGAGCAGCTGGCGAAAACAGTAAAGAGAGCCAAACAAAGTAGCGTAGCACGCTTAGTTCCTTCTACAGGCAGACCACAGCCGCAGCAGCATCGAAACTGCCGAAGAAGTAAAAACCTAATAGTAAAGCACTCACAGCGCTTCGCCAATGGAGCGGGAACGTAGTCGTATAGCTATCATATCATACATCCATTATACACCCAGCAGCACAAAATGCATCCTGCCGGGGCCGATTTTTTTTTCATGCTTGTACCAGTAGTCTAAATACGTACCCCCCGGCGGATGGGGAAAATACGGCTCGATTAAGCCCACCACACTTGCACGTATTTGCACACATGCATGCTGTGTGATTTTAACTCTACAATAATTGTATTCGCAATCCAGCGCTAGGTGTAGTTGTATGCTTCAGTGCCCGCGGTAACGACAGCGCGAGTTGTCCTGTCCTGTCCTGTCCTGTCCCTACCGGCGGTCCTCGTTACTACTACTATTCCAGCAGCGCAAGCTATAGTTGGATACGGATGCGCGAGTATATCGACTCGACTTGATCCCTGGGGGTCACGTGCGGTGGAGAAAAAAGAGTAGAAGCAGTCAGCGCGTGATGCCGCGGGAAGCCACGAACAAAACGAGAAAGAGGCAAACAACAAACGTTGAAAAATGATGGCGACTCTAGTACGGCTTGACCCCTTTATAGCCCCAACATCCCTCCCGATACTAACGTGAAGTAAAAAAAAATAGGGTTTTCAGTCGTGAAGGCGTTAAGATTGACATATAACACGCAAGACGCACTTGCTGGGAGCGCCTATTAATAGCAGCGTGGGTAGGTAAAATTCGACACGAGTCGACGAGGGAAGAAAAAACTGAAGTCTTCTCGCGATAAAAAAAAGAGGACACGCACCGTTCGTAGTTGGGGTAGGAGAGAAGGGCCCGCTATGTGACCCCGGATCTGAGTTACTGCTGGTAGGGAGGGCGAGAGTAGTGCGAGGATAATAAATGGGATGAAAAAAAAATGCCAACAACAGCTGCAGTGGGCAGAGTACGAGTCTGTAGTGCCGGTTGAATAGTACCACTACTACAGCCGGTAAATCGCTAGGCACGATTACCACTCTCAATGATGGGAAGGAACTTTGTATGGCAGCCCTTTCCAATAGTGCCGGTGTCCTACTCAGTGTCGTTATATTGGGTTGGCGCATACCGGCAGTGTTGGCAGCCCCATGTAGATATAATACGACGAGTAATAACATAAAGATCTCTCACAGACCGCATCAGAGCAGCAGATAGAGTTGCAGACACGCGTGTAGTAGTAGAGTATCAGCAGCAGCAGGCAGGCAGAGCAGAGAAGCTCAGAAAAGAGCAGAGCAGAGAAGGACCTTTTCCCCCTCCCCCCGTGTTATTTTTCTCCTGTGACGTTGTCTGGCGTTGTGCCAAGGTCGAGTTTTGCTTGGAGGTATGTATACCTTTGCTGTACCGGCGATCTACGGTGCTGGTTGAATAATGCCAACGCTCTCTACAATGCCTAGAAAATAGCTTGGTACGACTGGAACTCTCTAGTACTAACTATGTATGGCAACTATATTCTCAATAGTGCCGGTGTCCTGAATAGTGCCGGTATATTGTGCTAATAATGGCACATACCGGCACTGTTGGGAGTCCCCAATCACTGTAGATTAGAGTTTGTATACTTGGTACGAGTCTGACTGGTATCCTGGTAATCGCAGAACACCAAAACACAAACACGTTCACCGCACACCACAGTCCTACAGCAGCAGAGCAGCAACAGCAACAGCAACAGCAACAGTAGGCAGGCAGAGCAGAGCAGGGTCTGTCCCCGTTCTGTTGTCTGGCGAGCTGGGTGGTACGGGCGGTGTAGTGAATGCTCCCAGCTGACATATATTGCTGACGATGCTCGTACGTTTTCTGCCGTGTGCTGTCAAAAATACTACGGGCTAGTTGCGCCGAACTTGCAGACTCATGCGTCACCTGCTTCGGGCTATTCGTCCATTACATACGTTGCCTGCTGTCGCCTGCTGTCTGCCAGAAGCAAAAGCCTGATTGGGCTAGTCGGGCTAAAAAGTGTGTAAAAGCAAGCCTGCTTGGGTTAGTCGTACCGTCCACCTCGATCAAAAGTATGCTTGTGTCTGTAGTCGGCAGGAAACATCGATCGTGCTCGCCATGTACGGTAGGACGCATCATGATTCGATCTGGCGGGGTGTGCGGGGCCACTTGTCGCTCCTTCCCGCCAGAGAAGTTTTCAAGTTTTCCCCACGGTGGCAATGGTAACTTGACGCGACGGGATTGAACCTGGTCTACAGTAGGTATGTATGCAAAGGCCGACATCAGAAACTAGCGAGAATATATTATACCGGCCAAGCCAGTGCCGTCGCAAGCACGCTAGGTAGGCATGTACTGCCTGGTAATTTGGTCATCGTAGCAGCTACACTTAGGGTGCCGTGAAGACCTTCCCACCATATAACACCCTCAACAAGCCTAGCCACATCCTGAATCCAGTATGCCGAGGTCGCTCGACCATTGACTCCGCTCTTGTGCACGGGCTCCTCATGTTTTTGTATACCGTGGGTACCTCGATTTAAGAGCACCCCATTACAAGCGGAAGCGAGCGCTATTGATCACACACTGCGCTTGTCTGCAACGGGAATATGTGGTTTATAGTATGGCGGGACATGCCGGTTTGACCGCTCTAATGTTCTTATCTTGGGCGATCTTAAATCGGGGTACCCGCTGTTAGTTCGGTGGCGTAAGCGCGAAGCCACGACTCTAGCAAGAGGTATTGACGTTCACTACCGAGAACAATTGCCAAGAACGTTTTGAGAATGTTCGGTGAAGCTTGGCGGAACCCCTTTCATGCACAGGACGCGCAACTATTCTGTATATAGTATATATGCTACTTCGAAGTATATGTCAGCTCGATTGACACCACTTAGTATTGCTAGCTGTGGTTGCTGAATATCTCGCGTCATTGGTTGGTTGAAGCTGGGGTTGCTGACGAAGGGTCGCTTGTGCCGTCCGTATTCCCCCCCCTCCTCCCGCTGGTGCCGTTGCTGGTGCCGTTGCTGTTGAAGGTCGTATCGATGAAGACTTCAGGAGCGGCTTCGTGGTCCGAGATTGGCCGAACGGAGGTGGTGGCCAATAATCTGGACCCCAAATTCGTTACGCTAATTCCAGCGGTGAGTCCCCCCCCTCGTGCATGCGAAGATCACACCCCCTTGACATTGTTACTGCTGCGAACATAAAAAATATATATGTATGGAGCTATTTAAAAGTCATCTTGTCTGAAAAAGCTGTCCCTTGAGTGAGTGTCTGTCCTACCGCTCTAGTGTACCTACTGCTCTAGTGTACCTACTGCTCTAGTGTACCTACTGCTCTAGTGTACCTACTGCTCTAGTGTACCTACTGCTCTAGTGTACCTACTGCTCTAGTGTACCTACTGCTCTAGTGTACCTACTGCTCTAGTGTACCTACTGCTCTAGTGTCCTACTGCGCTAGTGTCCTACTGCTCTAGTGTCCTACTGCTCTAGTGTCCTACTGCTCTAGTGTCCTGCTCTAGTGTCCTACTGCTCTAGTGTCCTGCTCTAGTGTCCTGCTCTAGTGTCCCACTGCTCTAGTGTCCTACTGCTCTAGTGTCCTACTGTTTTAGTGTCCTACTGCTTTAGTGTCCTACTGCTCTAGTCTTCTACTGCTCTAGTGTACCTACTGCCTTAGTGTCCTACTGCTCTAGTGTACCTGGTGGCGGGTTATGGATAGTCGTCTCCTATGGAGTTGCACCTGGGGGGGTTGGACACTCCACTAACAATGTAGGGTGGGGTGGTTTTGAAGTGGCGATAGGGTTTATTTCGATTTCCGAGGCTTTCCTCATGCTACGAGTAGGTTCGTTTCGATCCGCTGAGGACAAGGACCGAGGGGGACACGTTCCGAACCTCGCTGTGTGTACCCCCTCTCGTGGAAATCGGGCAATGGAGTGGCAATGGAGTGCAATGAAGTGGCAATGAGGCATCATCGTTCCTTAGGGTGCCACGACTCCCTCTCTCCTCCAAGGCTTGTGCTCGGCGTTGTAGGCGAGAGGATGGAGTTCCTCGCGTCTAGTGGTATCTCCTACTGTCTCGCTCCGGCGCCCCCCCTCCACTAACGCGTGCGACGTCGTCATGCGTTCGGCAGATCTTTCGATTTGAGGAGGTGCAGATGCTGCGCTTCGAAGTGTTCGACGTGGCGGGGTCGTTCAACACATCGGACGCGAGCAAGCTCTCCGTGAAAGACCAGGTGGGTGCCACGACGTGAATGGAGTCAGAGATCAGCCGGCCTCGCGACGAATCTAGGCAAATTATGTGTATGCTGTCGATTCAACACATCCTCTGCTGTACAGTAGCAGCAGCAGCAGTAGCAGTAGCAGTCAGTAGCAGTCAGTAGCAGTAGCAGTAGCAGTCAGTAGCAGTAGCAGTAGCAGTAGCAGTCAGTAGCAGTAGCAGTCAGTAGCAGTAGCGGTAGCGGTAGCAGTAGCAGTAGCAGTAGTGGGCCCCGCCTCCGGTACGGTTGAAAGTGCAATTTTATTTTGCAGTGACGGTGGCTTCGCCCACGTCCAACACGAGCAAGTCGCGCAAGATCTCGGGAACAACCCCCCCTTGCATCCCCCACCGGCCCCCCCCCCCCCGTCCCGGTGCCAAACGCATTGCCACGCTCAACCCATGCTTGGGGCCATGCAGCAGTCAAGACAAGGCACCTCAGAATGTGCCCTAGCCACCATCATGGGCGCACACGGGCAGACGACGACGCAGGCATTGGATAGCCCTCACCTGCCTCTGCAGAGGGCGACGATCACCATCCGAGCCGAGGAGGCGGAGAACTCCAGCGACCTGGTGGTGTTCGAGCTTGGAGCATCGGGATGCGGCTCGAGGCACAAGAGGTTTGTGTCATAATCGCAACAAGACTTGTGTAGTAGTAGTAGTTGCTGTACACGAGGCTTGATCTGTGCCGCTAGTCGTAATATAATACTTGGACTGGCTTTGCACGTGCGCCTGGCTCGCTGTTTTCTTTTCTCTTTTGGTTTTCCGACAAATACGCCACGTGCGAATTCGACCTTTTTGGAGGCGAGCGGGGTGGTCGTTGTTTGAGGTATACAACACTCGCAGGCGCTTCGCCTTCGCTTTCAAAAATGGTTGCAATGTATTGGGATTCGAACCCTTGCTCAACCCAACCCCGTCGGCCTCGGAAAATTATCGGACTTTTTTTTTCTTATATCCTCTCGTGTCATTTTTTGCGCTGTACTACGTCGTTTCCAATGAACGCTTGAAGAAGGGGGCATTGCTAACCTTGACCGCTTACACCCCTCATCAGCCATCATCCCTCATCAGCCATCATCCCTCATCGCGGAACACTTGCTGCCCTTGTCTGCTGGTTCCAGTGTATTTTTCCGAATAAGCCGGACGGCGGAGGCGGGACCCTCCATCCCCTGCTTCAAGTCGGCAGTCTCGCATGTAAGACCCGTCTTGTTTTTTTTCTAGTTTAGAAGTCTCGCACGTGAGTGACAACCAACCATCTTGCTTTTTTTTTTGGTGTGACATTTTTTTTTTCAAGTTTTACGTCGGAAGTCTCGCATTTGGGACCCGCCTTGCTGCATTGCCTTGGAGTTAGAACCGGCGCATGTGAAGTTGCGAAACCGAGGTCCCTTTTTGATTTGACGATTTGGCGTTGTCAGCCATCCCCTGAGGCGTTTTGCGTTAGCTGTTTACGAGCTCATATTAATAGTGGAACATGCCTTTGTTGTTGCGATGTTTCCGAGCCCGTGATGCCTGACACGTGTTTTGTTTTTTATGGATGCAGGCTGTGGGCGGTACCTTGCGCTGGCGGGAGAGTCAAGTCGGCTTGCCGATCCTGTCGAACGGGGACCCGTTTCGACCGCTCGTGGTGGAGCTATTCGCATACAAGAAGTGAGCCATATAACTACAGAATAAGGCAGCAGAGCACAAGAGTGTGGCACAAAATACGAACTCATGTGCTTAAAGTTTCATGCATGAAGTTGCAGCTGACGCATTTGAAACATGTTTATACGCATGAAATATGCAACCAGTGCGTAGTATATATCGGTACCAGGTACCAGATATACCGGCTATACCGGTTATGCCGGGGTTAGGACAGCCTCTAGTATCGCGGGACATGCCGAGTTGGCCACTCTTAACTCCCGAATGATCTTAACTCGGGTATTATTAAATCGAGGTACCCACTGTATTATATTTTGCTACATAATACTGGTACAAAATACGTGTGTCAATAGGATGGAGCGGTTGATATTTTCCTTGTAATAACACGTTATTCGTGGTACTAAAGTAACTAAGTAACTAAATAACCCTCTACGTCCTACTACCGGTACCCGGTACACCCCTTCGTATATCCCCATACCCCCGACCACATGTAAGAGTACTTTGTAGTTAACCCCTTTACAACTGGAAACCCGTTTTTGGGGACAAAATTACTCGGATTTGGTATAGGGAGGGGCTCGGGGGCGCTAAAGGGGTTAAGAGCGCATGTGTCGACTTTTCACGGGGCGCTCTTAGACCGGGGTACCCACTGTACCGCTAACTTGGTTCCGTATTGTGTTTCGTATTTGATGTTGTGTTCCGTGGTTGGTTCCGTGTTGTGTCCAATGGCATGTATCGTGTTGTACTGCGTGCTGCTTCCCGTGCTGGCAGGTCCGGGTCGCACGTGCCGCTCGGTTCGTGCAATTTTAGCGTGGACACGATGTTGGGCAAGGCGGGGAGCGGGAGCACCTTTTCGCTGGTGGGCGGCACCGGGGAGGTTGTGGTGCACAGGTGCAACCTCGTCCCTCAACCCAGGTAATTCACGTGTGTATCATATCGTATAATGTCGAATCATACCATATCACAGGATAGCATAACATAGCATAGCGTACCGTATGATATCGTATTGTATAATACAGTCATGCAGGTACAGTACAGTGACAGGGCGATGGTGACATGGTGACCGCTTCCTCGTCTCTTTCGGGTGGTGACGACGGAGGGAGGAGGGGACAGAGGGAGGGGGGGGGCGGGTGGATGGAGACGGGTGAGTGGACGTTGCCAGGGTGTGCTGGAAGCATTGTACGATGTATGCCGCTGAGATAAAGCGCTGTAGGCAGAGTACGACATAACATTTTAATGGTATAGCATGGCATAGCTTACCAGTAGTACTGCATAGCATGTACCAGGTAGCAAAGCACACAGCATAGCGCACCATATCCTAGAAGCCAACAGCAGCATATCGCACTGTCGCACAGAATAGGATAGCACAGCGCAGCACAAGCGATAGGCCTTGAGTGCTATAGCTCGACTGAAGCCGGAGAGGGCGGACGGAGCGCTCCCACTGTACCCGGCCCGTGCCACGAAAGTGCGGGGTGGATAATCGTTGGGGGGATGGATGCCACTATCGGGAGAGCAGCATCTCGCCAAAACCAGCTAATAATCACAAACCCATGCTTATGTGTACCTCGGTCAATTTCGCTTGCCTTAAAAAAAAGAAAGCGGTTAGACTTGGGAGCTATGCAAGAGGAAGCGTTTCCTTCCCTTTCTCTTTTTTAATCCTATGGGTGTTTCACGTGTAATTACTCTTGCGTAAAACGAGCGGCCGGTGTATCACGCAAGCTTGCAAATGTGAGTATCGACCCTAGAACTATCTAACCCTAACATCTGACGTGTTTAAGACAGTCTTATAGAATATTTTGGAATATTTCTTGCGTGCACGTGTCGAATCCGATTGTTGGCCTCTTTCTTGGCCAGTTTTGTTCTGACTGACATGGCTCCTCGACTGATAGTAAATTCTCCACCCTTGTCGTTCGACCACCGTTTGGTTGTGTCGTACGTTTTCGTGTTTTTTTTTTTTTTTTGTCTCATGCCATCTATTATCTACGTACTTTTTATTTAATTCTCCCTCCGTGGAGGACAGGGTACGTGGATACCGTCAACCTCCGAAGACAAACGCCAACCATGAAGACGCGTCAACAAACGCCCGGTCTATGACACCTGCCATCAATAATGGCTCTTGATAAATGGTTGACGTTCGGCAATATCAAACCCGAACGCAACCGGGAGCCGAGGGTCCTCTACGAGAACGACCCAAGCTCCCTCATCTCACTTTATCTAAATATCCCCTCGCTTAACGCGAGAGAGGTCTGTGAAGGTACCTCCTTGCCATGTATCAAAAGAACAAGCGAGTCTCGGCCTCGGCCAACCCCGTCCAAGACCAAGACAAGGCCGACATCACCGGAGGAGGCGACTCTCTTACCTCCCTAGACAGCGGTAGACGAAACTCAGATCCGGGGCTGCTAAGCAGGCCCGTCTCCTCGCTCTCCACTGCGGCACGCGCCTTTCGTTTTTATCGCGAGAACAAAGCTCAGCCCTTTCTTCCCTCGTCGACTCGCTCGCATTGCCTTGGACTAGATCACCCACGCTGCTAGGCGCTCTCAGCGGTGGGCTACCTTTTATTTTAGTATTTTAGTACTTCGAAGTATTTAGTTGTATGCCTATCTAGGCTGTATGGGATTGTCCATCGGCTTGCATGTTTTACTTGTTGCTCGAAGTCAGTTGGTGGGCGAGGTATAACAGCTCCTCTGAAACAAATATAACAATATATGGTGGGTCGTATGTTGTCGAAACAAAAACTCGGAAATGTTGATGTGCATCGATGACGATGACGTAGCCTAAGCAGGGGACAGCGAGACAGGCAGCTTGAGCCGGTTCCCCAAGCGCGCCCTTTCCGGCTTTTCCCATGGGGGTGTTCGTTTCTATTGACACGGCCATGAGAGGGGGGGGCGTGTACTCATTTCATGCATGGCCGTAGTTGTATGACCATATGGTCTAGTAGCTATTCGACCCTCGCATCCCTATAATGGCGGGACGGAGCACGATGTCGGGTTTTCACCGACCAGGCAGACATCGCGCGCACCAAACGCGAAGCGCCATGAGATGTCTGGCGAGTCGCATCAAGGGCGAGCTGGGGGGGTACTTTTGGGCGCAACGATTTGTGGCTAGCGGGGCTCTTTTCCCGAGAAAGTGGCCAATATAGTCGCAATCCCGTTTTTATTTTCTTAGTATTTTTTGTAGTATCCCTAGCCAATAAGATTGTTTGTTAGGCTGCGCATCCATACTTTCTCAAAATCGGGTGTTGGGCATTTGCGGTGTGGATGGAGCTTCTCGATTTATCGACCTGAGAAAAAAATGCGGTAGCCCATCCCGCCCTGCCGACGCTTCGCGCAATGTCTGCCTGGTCGGTGAAAACCCGACGTGCTCCGTCCCGATATATTGGGGGTGCGAGGGTCTATGTGTCGAGACGACGGCTATGCATTTCATTAGTCCACCCCTCCCTGCCGTAACTTTTGTATTAAGGTCTGTGGTGTACCTGTTGATGCTTGCCTGGGAATACTCCGTATAAACGTTTTTCACCCACCTGTTGATATATCTTTTATGAGGACATACACACCCCGTAAAGCTACCGATCGAAGTAGTGATGGATCATACACAGCTTGCAAGGACAAATTTCTCGACGAAATCCTCGATCTCACAGCTAACGTACATTTTTTCGGTTTTTAGACCGATGACAATGGAAGGCCGATAGTTTGGCCAAAAAATTTCCAATCTTTTTTGGGGGGTTATTTGCTGAAAGATCCCGGGTAACGTCGCTATGGGGAAAATATGACTAAATGTTTTTCTTTTATGGCTCTTTTTTGGGTCATGCGGTCCAACAGGTCAATTTGTCTATTTTTCATCAAGCCTTGATCAACACTGCCCACCAAACACGATTGACCTTCGATCTCGAGATAGAGATAATCCATGGTCACTCCTCTTCGTTCCAGACAAGGCCACATGAGTGTAGGTGACAGCGCTGAAGAGTTCGTCTCGATTCATGCCCTAGGGCGTGAGAGGTTGCTTGTGTTGTCCTGTGGTCTTCCGTCACATCCTTTCAAAATTCTGTTTTTCGCCCTTTGGGAGACGATAGAGTTTTTGTATCAGTTTTCTACACACCAGCCGCCAAATGTGTTTTTAACAGAAGCCTGATCGGCGCCCGCCACAGGTCACCGGCCGTAGAGTGAGTTCTGTACACCAAGGGGGGGTCGGAGCCCCTAACGGGCTCGCCACGTTCAGAGTTCA